>JAVQJF010059582.1:0-17961 GCA_036023855.1 Gadopsis marmoratus
GTGGTGTGGGTGTCCCCTAAATGTCTGTTTGTCTGCCCTGCGATTGACTAGCGACCAGTCCAGGGTGTTTCCCTGCCTCTCGCCCAATGTTAGCTGGGATTGGCTCCAGCCCCCCCCCCGCGACCCTTCGGGATAAGCAGTATGGTTAATGAATGAATGAATGAATGAATGAATGAATGAATGAATGAATGTGTCCATTTATGTGGACACAAAAGATGCTTCACACAGTCTTATTGGGTTCATTTCACTCAACAGAGAAAAGATAGAAGTAGCCTTTTCCGTGTAGACATCTAAGTTCCTGTCATATTATCATCAGTAGTCAAATCTATTTTAATTATTAGAAGAATTATTAAAATTTTTCAAATTAAAATTCAAAGCTATCTTGAAATTGTTATTTTAAAAAAACAATTTTATTACAATAAGTGGATCTGCGATGATCACTGTCATTGAGAGGTTTCTGTGTGAGTTGTTGTGGCCTAGCTGTTAAGGCGATGGGCTAGAAATCCTTTGGGGCCTCCTCGTGCAGGTTTGAATCCTACTGACAACACCATGAATTGCATTTAGTGTGTCTTGTGTGGCATTTCCACATGTAGGTTATGAGGACAAAAACAGCTCTTTTTGTGTTAATGTTCCAGCATACAGCACTGATGAGATGACAGCTGCAGTGCACGAATGTATTGATACATAAGTGCATTTTTTGTCCTCCATACCTGTGTGGTTTGACGCGCAGAATTTACATGCTGAATGCAGCCTTGGCTCAGAACAACAGCACACATTGTTGGTGTTCTTCCAGAAATGATTCACTGACTTAGTGTCAGATAACAATGCACTCCTAGGTTGGGGAGCAATGCCACTGGAAAAAGGTGATCTGCGTGACCCTGACGTGATTTGAACACGCAACCTTCTGATCTGGAGTCAGACGCGCTACCGTTGCGCCACAGAGTCCTGTAGCAAAACCACTTCAAACAAATTAGGCAGACATAAAGAAAGAGTCCGCTCAAACAGTCGTCAATGTTCTATAAAAATAAGCCTTATGTTTATAATTATGTTAGTTTGTCCAATTACTTTTGAACCTCTGAAAATGGGGGACTTTGTATAAAAATGGCTGTAATTTCTAAAATGTTAACGTGATATCTTTGTCAAATCTCATGAATTAAAGCTGAAAATCTACTCTTCAATCACATGTTGATTGCTTTGTTTCAAATCCATTGTGATGGTGTACAGAGGCAAAAGTACAAAACTTGTGTCTTTGTCCAAATACTGTGAAAATGTAATATACAAAAGACAGACACACTTGATATGACTTGAGTTGTTATTGGCAAGATTATCTCTGTGTGAAGAGAAACAGAAACCCTTATACATTGTAATGCAATCGACCGGCTCTTTCCTAAAAGTTGAATGGAACAATTTTAATCCTCATATATGTGGTTCTCTGCATTTGGTATAAGAATCTGAAATCTCAGTCATGTTCTCTTGTTTATGCTCACCTTCTCTACATGCTTTGGAGAAAAAAGATGCGATGTGGCACAAAACAGATAAAAAGTCACAAGTACATACACATACAACAGAAACAGGCAGCAAATATTGGCAAGGAAGTGAAACAGTGAATGTTTAACTGCATTAAGGCCCCAGGCCTCTAGGGGGCTCACTAACACCACCGGTCCCTTCACTGGAAACATGGCACAGTGGTTTAATGGTATCCATGGCTGCCATGAGTGAGATGACCAATATAATGTTTTTAATGTTGACTTTAGTAGTAGTAAATCAGAAGAATAAGAACTCTCAATTAAATAAGAACACTGCAATTTCCCCTAATAAAGGATTATCTTATCTTATCTCTCCTTTCTCTCACAGCATGATATTCTTGTCTGGCACCTGTGCGACTTGAGTTTCATTCCTGACTAAAACAATGTTTTCAATCTTTATTATATTTAAAAGAATAGTTTGACATTTTGGGAAATGTGCTTATTTGATTTCTTGCCAAGAGTTTGATGTGAAGAGAGATACCACTCTCTTATGTCTAATACTGTAAATACGAAGCTACAGCCAGCAGCCGGTTAGCTTAGCTCAGCATGAAGACTAATTAACACATTACATCTTGTTTTTTTTAATCCGTATAAATAGCCAAGTGTAAAAAGAAGTCATGTGGCGTTACTGTCCTGACTATTCTCTGAGGGCCAACTGAATGACTATGTTAAGTTGATGTTATACATCTCAGCCCCTCAAATAAAAGTCACCAATTATCTAAGTAATGCCTTATAATGTGCTACCAAGACAGAGCCCCCCAATCAGTGTTATCTCTGCTGGTCATGTGATCACGGATACAGATGTTTGTGACATCCGAGGAGGCCGAGTCATAGACGGGGAGTACGTGCCAACTGGGTGGCGGTGGCGGAGACTACAAACCAGCATGAACTTGGGAGAGGACCACAAAACCCACGTGCAGCTGGGCAGCCAGGGGAACATGTGCTGCCCAGCTGGGCCTATTTACCCGTTTGCCAGGGAAATAGCATGGGACAGATAAAAGGAGAAGAGGAGTAAGAAGAAGAGAGGAATGTGTGGCTGACTGTGGGGAACAGTCGTGTCTTCTCTACCCACACCTGAATACACCACAACGGATTGGTCTCCGCCTCTCATGATATCACAGTGCCAATGAGGGCTTTATTTCATTCTCCCATTAGCATTTTACTCATATAGGTTGATTTACTTTACTTCTGCCATTTGGTTATCCTGTTGTTCATGTGTTTTGCAATAGTGAGTAAAATGAATTACCAAATCAATAGAAACAGTACATAAAAAAGAGAATGACAACAGTTTCTCCTGTTTCTGTTGCAGTCCTGTTAAAGCTCAAGATGGGGCCCAACAGCCCGACAGCTCCATCCAAATTGACCATGTGGTGGAGTTTAAATGGCTCAGAGAAGAAGAACCCCAGCTGGAAGTAGCCAACAAGGAGTACAAGAAAGCAGTTGCCACAGCGCCAGATCTGTCTGTTTTTGCTGCTTTAATCAAGTATGCCTTCCTCATGATCGTGTGCCAGCGACAGCGCGAGCAGGGCTTGTCCTCCAAAATCTCAGTCCACAACTACTCCCATATTTTGTTACTTCATAGTCAAACCCACAATAATAAGAAGAGGAGGGCTGTGTTTCAAGCCTCTGGAAATGTGTGAGTGTTGCACAGAGCACAGTGGGGACCTGTTGTTTGTCCCCAAAAGACCCTTCGCTGGTAATGTTTGACATGTGTTTGACTTTCTCTTTCTCTGTAGAACCAAGAGTCACTACGATGATGCCACAGTTCGTCAACCCACAGAGCCTCGGTGGTCCACAAGTCTGCTGGCTTGTGTGAGTGAATCTTCCCACACTATCACACAGAGACACAAGAAACAAGCTGATAAATATGTTTAAAGTTTCAATTTCCCAGAATGACCTGCACAACTTATTTGTTTTTTGATATTTTTCCCTTTTTTTTGTTTCAGGATTTTAAAAAATCTCAATCCGTGATATAAATCCATCAACTAAATTTATAATAGAACTAGTTTACACTTGAGTGAAATGAGCCCCAGTTTGCGATTGATCATTGAAGATCATGATGCCGCTGTATCAGGTTTTCCGACCCAGCACAGATCTGCTATGTGATCTCCAACCTCCAGAGCCGCAGAGTCCGTCAGAGGTGTCAGCAGCCAGGAGGAGGTGGGGAGTTTGGTCCCTGAGGCTGAGCTGATAAGGTATAGTGCACACAGACACACACACAGAGCTTCCCAATAGTTTTCTTCAAGTTTCCACCAACCTGGAGACCGAAATTAAATAACAACCATCATTTTCTTT
Source organism: Gadopsis marmoratus (assembly GCA_036023855.1). Taxonomy (NCBI): domain Eukaryota; kingdom Metazoa; phylum Chordata; class Actinopteri; order Centrarchiformes; family Percichthyidae; genus Gadopsis; species Gadopsis marmoratus. The sequence goes on from JAVQJF010059582.1 coordinate 3,822, forward strand.
CACCTTCTGCGGCCTTTTTATGAGCATTGCAAGTTTTTGCCTCTCTAAAGATGCCCGCTGCAAACTCCAGGCGGTCAGCATGTTAAAGAGGGCCCTCTACATCCAGGTTCCCGAATTTCTGCACATCCAGAAAGTGAGTCAGCTGGCTTTTACGGTTTAATGTTTCTCCACCAGGTGATTGCTCCTCATCCATGCATCAAATCATCCTGGGTCAGATGAGGAGTCGGGCTCCATGGGTGCAGGAGTAGCAGCCTTCATGGGGAAAAGATACAGCTGCCTCGTGGAGAGTGACCTGGTGTTCCAAATTCAGAACACCAGGACATGCAAAATGGTAAATGGACTCTTTCTTATATAGCGCTTTTCAACCGAAATGGTTCCCAAAGCGCTGTACCTATCTAAGTTTTGAACAGTAGTCTAATTAGTCAAAAGATAAAACCATGCAGAAAATGCTCACAGGCCAAACATTCCCCTAGCTCTCCACATCTTGCTTATCTTGCTTATGTTTAAATGGTCAGTTTACCCAAATCTGGTAAAAAAAAAAAAATTTGATCCCTGTAGGTATTGAGCCATATTTCATTTTCTTTCTGCCACCACCTCAGTACAATGGAGATGGATGGGATTTAATTTATGCTATTCAAAGCACTGAAGAATGAAAACAGAATAATCCACAGCCCTCACTGTGAACATTTCCTTGGCAACTATTACTTTTTGTGATTTTTGGTGAATGGTTGTAAACGCTTGTTGATCTGATTTCCTGCTATAGTAGCTTTGTCATGTCTCTCTAGCAGGAAGCTTTTTATTTACATGTGCGACTGTATCTTGATGTGTATTGTCCCTGTGCAGGTGTGGTTCTTGCTCCATCAGAGGGGGAGGAGTTCACCAACCTCTCTCTGGACTTGGTTCCTGGAGGTTCAATACATCAGATGCTCCAGGAATACCAGATGTTAAGACCCTCGTGTTCTCATTCTTTCACATCAATATTGACTGATATGAAACCTCCTCAGCCAGTGCAAACACTTTACACTGCTGATGTTTTGTGGGCTTCCTACACAGTACGTAACTGACAGCATGTTATCCCTGCAGGAGACAGCGTTGGACTATAAATGTGAGTGTGGCAGCACTACATCAGGCCAGCGGCCTACCTTTCATTCCCTGCCCAGGTGAGTGACCTCGCATCCATCACAAACTGTGGTCCACTGACTCTGAGGGACCCTTTTACTACAAGTCATGTTTCCTTTACATTTGTACCAACCAGTGGATCCATGTAGCGAGTGGTCTCTGTTCATTTATCCTCAGCATGCCTGCTTAAGTTCTTTAATCCATCATTGCAACAAATCTGCATTCATTTTCTTTCCTGTCTACAGAGTCCTGATGTTACACCTGAAGCGGTTCAGGTTCACTCAGTCCCTGCAGATGGAAAAGTTGCATGATCCCGTCCACCTCTTCAGGGAGCTGATGGTGACCTCCAGCCAGGTAAAACAATCGCACCTGTTAACAAAGTAAACATGTGGACTGTGTGTTTAGTGTTTTGAGTGTGTGTGTGATGCTAACGGTCATTATGTGTGTTCTCAGGCTGAGGGCTGGTACAGCCTGGTTAGTGTCATCAGCCATTTAGGCTGCGGGGGGAACAGTGGTAAGATATTCACACATTGAAGTTCTCACTGTCACCTTCTGTAGTCCTTTATCAGTTTCTCAGACATACGACAGAAGTGTCAGAGGTAGAAATATGTAATTATTGATGTTTTTATTACTGTAACTGAGCATTTGTTCAAGACATTAGTATTTTTTTGATGTGAGAACTTTGGGGATGAGTGCTCATTTTTGGTAGAAAAACTCTGCTTTCATATGTTTAAATATGTGAAACACAAATATAAAGACTTTCATGACTGATTTACTCTGAATGACTAAATGTGTTTTTATACACACAAATAAGAGTGGAAATGTCAGAAAATGTAAGTCAAAATATTGCAAAAGGTTTTTCTTTGTTCCTTTGACAGGCTCTTTTAATTGCATAATTTTCTTTTTGCTGATTTTCTGATTTTCTTAAAATTTATGCTGAATCTGGATGGAAACTTGGAAGCTGTTGTTCTCCTCAGCCTTCATAGCCTTCATAACCTCCACTTCCTGTTAGGACACCTGATGTAACCACGATTCCTCTCCCATTAAGACACTACTTCAGCAACAGGATGCACCCGGACCATGAGCTGGATGACCTGGACCAAATCAACTAAGACTGCACCAGGAGCAGAGACCTGAGCTCCATCTGTCAGGCGCAAGACGAGAATCCAGTCCAGGTGAGCAGCCGTGGAGACTTCACAGGTGAGCCTATCAATTTTCTCCCTGCTCAGAACTCCTCCAAATCATATTTACTATCTTAACATGGAGATGGTCTGATTGGCTTGCTCTCTGGAAAAAAACTGCTAGGAAGAAGTAGCAACAAGTTTAAAAAACAAAAATAAAATTACTTGTGTTCAAAGCTTCATTTTCTGTGTATTTTAATTTAAGCTCAGCATCATTGTGAGTCTTTATGGTTGAAATGGGGCTCAGGATTGTACAGTGCAATTAAGCTGTTTTTGAATTTATGACAAAGGTTTGAATTTTGAATTGAGTGAGTAGTTCATATACTGCAGCAATGACTAACATAAACAAATCATACTGTCGGAATTTAAAAAAAGGTTATATTCTAAAACCATGAGGATTTGTAGATGTATGACGTTTAAAAATGTGGTCAACTGCACGGTAAATTCAAAGTCAGGAAAACCGTTTACAATTCATTAGTTCCTTGCTATTCACTGGGGAGTTGACAAAGGGATGTAAAGATGGAGGAAAAGGCTGTGAGAGAGTCTAAATCTGTGTGCCGGTGCAAATTACATTACTGGAGGGTTGGTTGAATGAACAGATGGACCATTGAGGTAAAGAGTGACTGAATAAATCAATTATGGAATGGATGGATTGCTTACTGGACCAGAATTTCGATGTGCGCGTGGAATCGAACCTTCGACTACCCAGTTGAAAGTCCACAGCTTAACCCCCTAAGCACAAGGACAAATTCAGGCCATTTGTAAACCTTTTAATTAAGTCCATTACTGTCTCTTTCAAAGCAATAGTTGAGGTCTCTGTCTCTGAGGATGACTGTCAGGGTGCAGCTGTATTGATAAGGCTATGCTCCAGACTCCACATTGACATACCGGCTCCTCTTTGTGTCCTCCAAGGCATGCAATGATGATGGCTTGAAGTATCATAAAATGTGACTTAACTTAGGTAAACATTGATTTTTGAGTTAAATACTCCTCGCCAGGAAGTAACCTTCAAAACTGGGTGGCAATACATAGTGTTAAGTTGTACTGCTGATCTCGATTCAAATTGATCAAGCTTCAACAAATGCTTCTGCGTGAGACACCCAGGTTTCCTAAAATGTCTTCACTCACAAATCACATTCCTGATTTCCATCACAATGGGATCTGTTTTAGAAGGACCTGCACCTTCATGTGTTTAATGAAACACAACAGACCTTCCACAAGCACATGAAAACACTTCAAACAATGCTTGGCAATATGGTCGAATTCATTAGGATGATAAAAATATGCCTCCAGTGCTGAAATATATTAAATGTTCTATGCAGATTTTTCAGAAAGTCCTGGTCATTAATGACACCGATGGCCATCAAGTGAACTGCACTCAGCATCTTGCTCTATGCGCTTTATAGACGTGAGCGAGCACTGGACCACTGGCTCCATGATACTAATTAGTTTGTCGTTTGCATATTACTTTTATCAGCTTACATTATGAAGCAACCAACATCAGGTCCGTGCAGTGTAGCTAAGTTACAGCTAGTTGACTAATCTTAACTTGGATTACAATTAGCTAGTTGGCTGCTCCTGCCTTGCATCGCTCTTGGCTAGTAGAAAGCAACATCTTTGCTTTGCAATGTTACATAATTTATTGTTGTCTAAAAGCAACATCATGTTGGCCGGTGAAGTAATTTGGCAAGCTAGCCAACTAACATTTCCACTCAGATAATATTTTGCAAGCATTAATGTTAGCGAGCAAGCAAGCCAAGGCTAGCCAACCAACGACTTAGCCAAGCACCTCAAGTTTTAAGTTATGCAAAGAAGTCTGAAGAACGATAAAGGTATGTGCAATCAAGATTGTATGTATGATCTGCATAAAAATGGATATTAAAGGTCTGTGTTGGAGAAATACTAATGTTTAGGTAGATTGTAAATAATAATGGACCAAGCAAAGAACCTTGTGGTTCCCCCTTGTTTATTAAAAGGGAGGTTGGTGTGAGACCATCAGATACAGATCACTCCCAGACAAATGTGCATGAAATCAGTTCTGTGAAAGATCATCCAAACCAAGACGGCGTAATTTGACCAATTAATAAATCGAGAAATAATCAGATTAATATATAATAAAAATGTGTACCCTAGGTGATAGTCTGGCTTCTCATTATGCTACTCTACCTCCCTTATATCCTCCTTAAAATGCAGTCCTTACTTTGATATAAATCCCTTATTCCCTCCACTTGCTTGCTAGAGTGTGAGTTCACCGCAGAGTCAAACAGCAACATTAGACCACACTGATTAGAAGGCTTCAACAATTATGAGCAGATAATTTTAGTCCGCTCCTGTCAGCTGCTCGTCACTATGACAACGGAAAAGGCGGAACTGCTTCCACAGTCTTGATAGCAGATGAAGACTGAGGTTTCCTAATAGCTGCTCCCCTGTGGCTCCCCACGTTTTACTCTGAGTTGCATAAAGTGATGGCCCTGCAGGGAAGCCATTAGCCACTGGTTGTCTCTCTCTTTCTTTCCCTCTGCCCCCACCTTTTCTCTCGGTTTCTGCGGAGATGTGGTAAAGACACACATGCACAAACCGCCACAGCACTCTAAAGACCGTTAGCGGCTTTCAGGGTTGTTTTGTTTTGAGCAGCTCCCATAAGGCCAGTGGAGTCTGTAAACCTCTACAGGCTTGGCAGGAAATCCATTAGCGGGCAGTATACTGGGCCAGTTGCTCACATTGAGGGACTGTCACTGTGAGGGCGACTGTAGGGCACAATGAGCAAGCCAACAAATGACTGAATCAAGGATTAAGATTCAGACATATGTATATGGTTATATTTAGTTGACTTCATATTTGTGCTATCAGCTTGAAAACTATCACATGGATAATTTGATATCAACTCTATATGATTTAATAGGATTAATAGCTACAGAGCTGTCATGATGAACCAGTTTCCCTTTGCCGAAGCTTAGGTTGCTCACAATATAGCCTAAGTGGCTCACACATGTCTTCTGTAATTAAGTGTGCACACCATTGCTGGACTATTAATATTATGTGTGTCCTCTTATCTTTTGTACATTCCCTCATTGTTTAGACACCTTTGCATATGTGTGTGTGTGTGTGTGTGTGTTTGAGATCCTGCACAAGAGCATACAATCGTCATCTTGTTATCTCTTTATCCACACATCTGTACCAATTTCCACTTACAGAGTTAATTACCATGGTGATGAACCCAACCCATCGTTATACATACCGCGCAATTATACAGCGCCATTATCTTGTAGGGAGATGTCACTCAAAATAGCACATCAGCCAAAAATAGCATGAGCTGGCGGAGCATTGTCATAGGTTTGAGGCTGTATTTACTGTAAAATACTGATACACCTAGAATCAGTGCTATTCAATCAGATCTTCATGTGGCGTGGACACACATTCTGTGCTGTACAGACACACAATCTGACTCGTGCACATGCAAACGTAGATGCAATAACCATCCAGTGTTGCTGTGTTGTAGACTGTGATGGGCGCATCTGCACATCTGCAGCCTCACAACACACGAAGCTACGGTAAACCCATGCCCGGTCACATTAGTTAGATTTGTAACATTTCTGTTTATCATATTTTAAAGATAAAAACAAAAACCTCACCACTCTCAGATCACAGCATACTCATGGTTTATTTTCAGTTGTTATTCATTTGCACATATTTAGCTTCTGGTTATCAATAATATTAAGTTATATTGAGTTGTTTAATGTTCTGTTGGGGAGTGTTGGGGAATAGAAATAACAAAGTGAGGTTTGGGTTGGATCCTGTAAATGTATTAAATCAATATGAATTAATCACTGTATATAAATCCTGCACTCCAGTTATCATGTAAAGAGAACTTACTGTATTAGTATTCCTGTTAGGTTGGAGAGAGATTTATATGTGTCAGCTACATAGCAGCAGATGAATAATGCAAAGGAAATAAAATACTTTTATTTCTGCACGGCAGCTACTTAAAATAAAGCTGTAAACTGATGCTGCCATCTTTTCTTTTGAATGACTCCAGTGATACTTGCTGTTGTGTAAGTTATGAGTTGTTATGAGCCATTTTAATTTTTATCAGAAATGAATGAATGTATTATACATGAAGGCTATTAATAGATGTAGCTGAATTAAGGTTAATATATTATACATTTAAATCATTTTATATCCTGTCATGTTTTTCTTAATTCCTGTTCTTTCTCTTCCCACCTCTTCTTCAACCTCCTCTCCTCTATTGATCTTCCTGCGCTTCACTTTACCTCCTCATTTCTGTGCTCTATAACATCCTTTCGAAACATGCAAGTCATGTTTTTTAATGTATAAATTCAGCTCATGCGTAATCATTTCCGTTCATGTTTCCCTAATCTATCCGTCTTTCTGTCATCAACGGAATATTAAGGTGAGCCGGTGGTGCGTAATAAGCACAGCTCAAATGCAAACACACAGACACACACATATAAATACATGTCCAAAAAGCAACAACAGGACAGAGAGAAAGGAGAGTCAAAATGACTCCAAGATCACGCTGCAAAGCATGAATAACTAAAGTCATGTTCATATGGCTGTTGGTTCGGGGTGTCATCAATCACGACCCTGTCTCTTCGCTCCACCGTAGCTTTGTTAAGCTGATAATGGGCTCTGGGCTGCATGTCAACCAGGCAATATCTGCTTCTACTCAAACAATGATTAAATAACCTCTCTGAGCAGCCAAACTCACTCCGGAGTGTGTTTGCCCCCATATAATCTAGCTGATGAATGCCTTTCATTGCTGCTAGTGAGTTTGCCAATGCAGTATTCTCAGGCGTGACTTCAGAGGTATACCAAATATCAGTAATTGTCATGTCACACTTTACAACGGATATAATTTACATAATAAAATGATACAATATTTTACAAAATATAGAAGTAGAGATAGTGACACACTTATTAAATTTCACAAAAAAACCTTCAAAGTGACCTGTGGTGTCGGCGTCATGGATGAAATTGCATTCAATCTGTTATGGGGAGACTGAGGTATTACATAACCTTCCAATCTTCCTGTCTCCTTCCGTAGCCGCCCCCCTAAACCGGGACCCTTTGCTCTTTCAGGTGATAAGCTGATTAGTGAGATGACAGCCTCCTGTCACAGACAGACACACAGCGGGAGGTCTGATGAAGCTGAGCCAATCCCCTGTCTGAAATACTTATTGATTCTGCTGTCTACTGTACCACACACACACACACACACACAAGTCTGAGGGTTCGGTTGAAGACTGTCCAACCACAGGTTTCCCAAAATTAATTAAATGTTGAGATCAGATTAATTATTGGAGATGACCAGAATAAAGCTGGCAGTAACCCCAGATCACTTGATGCATGTAATAACATAAAATATTAATTATGAAATAATACCAAGGTTGGTTTTCTAAATATATATTACATACTACATGTATATAATCTGCACATAATATGGCAAATGATGTCAACCACATTGTCCACCATTTGAGGTAAATAAACTGATGCAGATAATATTTTACCTCACATGAACAACTCTGCCTATTGTCATATAACCATAGCTCAAAAACTGTCAATTTAAATGTGTGAGTTATACAGGCAGTCACCATCTGGAGCTGTCAGGTGGCAAACTGAGCCATAACTGCTAGGATGTTCCTCTACCGCTTGTCTCTCATAATGTGACTGTAGCATCATCTGCCCAGAAGATTCCCGAAACAGACTGCAGAAACGCAGTGACATATTTTCTCACTGACTGGAAGTGACATCAATTAAAGCCCTCTGGGAGTGCCTTGCTAGCGGAATGGTTGCGGCACAAGCCCCCATGTCCCCCGATATGCTACCTGTTCGATTCCAGTCGGTGACCCTTGCTGCATGTCTAATAGAGGTAAAAAAAATCCTGCCAAACAATAAAAGACCTCTGAGACAAACGTGATTCGGGGCTTTATAAATACACAACACTGACGTCACTTGTCAGTTCACTTCGGCTTCTTCACACTCGCAGGCCCCTTTTCACAGTGTCACAGCAGGGTGAACGCAGCTGCAGCTAATAAAATGAATAGAGGTTAAGTCTGACTGTGATGTGCCAATTAGGAAGCACTGACAATAATACTGACTACTGACAATTGTTGTCTGTCATTAGCTTACCTAAATCAAAGTATTTAAGTAATTAAGTATATTAGCTGCAGCTGTGTTTTCTATGCCACGACAGCTCTGTGAAGAGCAAAAGATTATTTTTCATAACCTTTTGCACTGTAGCCTCTCTATATCTGGGGTAATTGGTTGTTGATGTGATGTCAATATCGCAAGTGTCCCACTGTATTCAACCTCACTATGCCGCCTCTGTGTAATATCTACACACTGTAACTGCAAGCACCTGGTTCATGTTAGCCTCCGAGTTGTAAGTGTGAGTCACAGATATCGAAAGCTGTCTCCCACTTGGTGACGGGAGCTACAGAAGTGTCAAATAAACAACCTGTGGCAACATAGATGCAAAGCCACCATCTCTGGCAGTTACAGTACAAAAAAACTAAATTCCATGTTCACACTCATACAATTAATTCAGCTAATTAAAGATAAGCTGGATTCATTGGGGTTTTTTTTTTCCTTGAGCTGACATTTTCAACTTAAATTAGTTGCTACAGTTTTCAAAACGCCATCTATGCCTACTGGCATGGCACTCCTGATCTCTGATAAACATAAGTACGGTAATATGGTGAAACTTTTGTTTTCTACATAACTGGTTCATTATTGCCTTGAGATAACAAAGCTTTTTTTTTTTTTAGATGAAATAATTAATGGCATTAAAAAAATGTTTAGTTGCATTGTGGGTAAAGTAGTAATTTATTTATAGAAGTCTATATATATATACACATATATAATTATTTCAAGTATTTATATAAGTGCTTTCCAAGATAATGAAATTCAAAACATCCTCAGATCTTAGGAACAACTGCAAGAGGTAGATAATGAAACATATACACATATATATATACATAGATATATGTACGCATATACATACATGCGCACGCACAGATAAAATTTTACTCATTAAGAGGAATAAAACCAACACCTCATGACCACACAAGTACACTCAGTCAGCTGTTAAAAGACATTCTGTAAAATTAAGTCTTACGGTGAGATTTAAAAGCAGCAACAGAATTAGCTGATTTAATGCTCAGTGGAGCAGGTGGGTAATAAATCCGAAAAAATATGAAACATGGTAAAAAAAATAGCTCATTTAATCTAGAGAGCCATTTATTGTGTGTGGCTAGTCATGTCTACTGATATTGCTTGAATACAGAATTGTGGTATCTCCCAAAATCCAGTTCACTATAAAGACATTCTCCATCTACTGCACCTGGAAGTGACTTGAGAGAAACCACTGACTGTATATGGAAACACAGCTGTTCATTCTACCCTCTACAATTATCAGATTATCAAGTGCATTTAAGTCCATTATGAAGAAAATGGAAGTTGCAGTGTGTGTGTTTGTTAATGCAGAGAGACAGAACGTGAGGAGGAAGGAAGTATTAGCCAAGAGGAGAGCAATTTGTTAATCTTACTTTTCAAGTGTTACATTTCATATTATGATTCACTGATTCTCCAAGTGACTCCACACACAAACATAATACATTAAATTTTATGTTTTTAGATCATACAGTGTGTCGCACATTGTGACATATGAACAACTCTGCATCACAACATTACTTCTAATGATGGTTGTAGGATATGATTGGCCCCATGCAAACAGAGATGTGGTTATCTATCCGTCTGTCTCTGCCCTTCATTCCCCTCCCTCGTAGTTTTATCATCGTCCTTACCTCCTCATCCTCTGCTAATTTTTTCCCTCCGACATAGTTATAACGTCTCTTCAATTTCCTCTTTCACCCTTCACCCAAACGTGCACCCATCCATCTATGTGGCTCAACCGTACTCATCTGTTTCTCCCTCCTTTTCATCAATTCCACTGCCCTGTGCTTTCATATCACCAGAGTCAGATTCATTCGAAATTTTCATTGGAAAAGTTTTATTCTGAGTAACTGACGGGGGGGGGGGCGGAAGGCCTGCGCTTGCAAATTAAAAATCTCTTACCAGCTTCTGTTTCTCTCTTTTCCCCTCTCTATACTGTCTCTTCATCCCACGCCTCACATGCCCCATCCAAAAGTACCATCAGAGCCTACTTCATCATGTTGAGGCACCAAAGTAATTATCGAGGCTCATGCTTAATATATGCCCGGCCGTCTGACAACAGAATATATAGCAAAAGAGCATATTTCAGCCGTCAACCTTTCTACTCATCTTTCTCATATTCCTCTACTGTACTTCAAGATCCTCTGGCAGAACAAGGCCAGACGTAGGTGTCTGTCTGTCTTTTGAGCATGTGTTGTTTACCATAACTACTGAAGCTGCTATGACTTCCCTTCATTCCCACTGCCGCCCTCGTCTTGATAGTTCTCCTCGCCACTAAAGCCCCAGCTTCAGCAAATGGTACACAGATATTTACCTAAACATTTCAAACACCACTGAACAGCACATGCTGGTACTGTACCACATACATTATTTGTCTACGAAGAGCTTATAATTGCAACTTTAATGTTGCCATACCTTCATTTTTCCCTCATGCCTGTCTACACAACTTCCATTCTGTCTAAACAGAGGAACATAAGCCAAGAGAGTCGGGGCTGCCCGCTACCCCACAGATGATTTACTCCCTCTCATCTGTATATCTTCTGGTGTCAAACAATAGCACACTCAGTATACAGTGACTTCAAAATTAACCGAACATCACTTCTGTTAATAATGCATCATGTAGGGAAATCTGATGTCGGAATGTAACGTAAATGTGTAAAATATACATGATGAAAACAACTCTTATAATCATGTGGATGTAGTAGCACAGGCAGACGACAGCACATGTTCGTGTATTCACCCATGCGTATGATAAACCTACATCGCCAGCCCTTTAACCTCACACACGCACACACACACACCATCTGCTGGATGAGCAGACACAGGTTGAAGGTTTACACTTGTGACAGACTGTGGTGCATTGTCCTTGCTGATGGCCTACAGAGTGTCCCAGTGGTTCACAAGAGGCTGGAAGGCTGGCATATGCTGGAGCAGACTGACCTGGGAATTTCAACCATTTATTGTCGCTACATGTTATATTATTGGTTCCACATTATACATATTATCATATACCATACTGTATATACTCATCCGAAGCAATACAATGCTTTCATTACATCTGCAGTGGGTTTTTTTTCAAGTGATGCTTCCTTTTGTCCTCACGTTTGACAAACATTTGGATATGAATGAATGTGTAGCCTATAATGTGTGTGTGGACTGCATACTGACTAACAAGAATAATCCACGTGGAGTTGCTTCACCTTCATCCCAGAGCTCAGGTGAACCCCACACAAATCTCATTCATAGTTCTCCCAGTTCTTCCTGACATCCAGCTTTTTCCTGTTGAAGGAGCAGCTGACTCGTGTCCATCTGTCTGCCAGTCTTGCTTCCTTTGCCCTAAACAGAAAGAAGTATTGATGACGCTTTGGCCTATATCGACATCCAAAGTCAGATGACTAACTGCTAATGCCGACATACTAATTGTGATATTACAGAGAGGAGATGTAACAGCTAGTGTCCTTGCGTTGAAAAATCTTCAGGAGAAAACTTTTCGTCCAGGAGACACGGTCACTACCAACCACTTTATTAGAACAGAATTATCTGAGTAGATCACATGCGACCCTTAATAACAGTCAGCTACAGAATGAATGTATGAATTTAACAAATGAGATACAACGTGTTACTCAGTGGGCTGGAAGATTTTGTTACCTTCGAACAGAGTCAGGCTAGCTGTTTCCCCCTGTTCGTGCTAAGCTAAGCTAACCGGGTGCTGGCTGTAGCATCATATTTACCAGACATGAGAGTGGAATCGACCTTCTCGTCTAAGTCTCTGCAAGCAAGTGACAGTGGATGTTTCCCAAAATGCTGAACTAATCCTTTAAATATAATTTGTGACTCTTTCTCCATCAAACATGATACCTCAGGTGACACATCAGACATCACTGATCCGAATTTGATGCATTTTGGTTCTGTGCTCTGATGAAACCTTACCATGATCTTTGCTTGATTATTTCCATTTTCCACTATAGTACAATGGGAAATTGTATATTTTAATACACTACATTTATTTGATGTGTATATACTTATTGATTACTTTTCAGATTAAGATTTTACATAAAAGACACAAGAAGCTTATAACTGATAATGCATTGTTAATTACTAAACCAGTGATTCCCAAATAATTTTGGCTTCTGGGACCTTTTGTTTAACCAGAACCATAAAGTCTCACTCGAGGAAATGTCTCGCTCTGAAACCTAGCGAGAGTTTGAGTTGTTGCAGGAAGACGAAAGGAGTTTACTCTTTAACAAACGGCCTCTCTCTGTAGGGACCCTTTCCAAAATGTTGTCGAATAACAATCTGAGATTGTCAGTGGCAAAACAAGCACTTTTAGTGGACGTACTTTTGCAATTGCCCCAAAGGAATACGTTGCAGCAATTGCAGCCCGCTCGACCTACTGGATCAAATCCGAAACTAAGTAAGATTAGAGCCTCATGTAACTAATATTATTAGTCATTTACAAAACCATAAATAGGCTCCAGGTTTAAAAATAAAGAAGTTTTCCTTGAAGTATAGGATTTGCCCCATTCTCTCTGCCCGTGTTTCCTGTCAGCTCTCTATGGTGTCCTATCTAATGAAGGAAACAAATGTCACACAAAAACCCCCAGAAAACTGTCATCTATTAAACAGCATCTGTGAGTAAAGTCATGAGAGAAACTTTCCTGGCACAGTCCGCAGCGCCAGCTTCCCAGATATTTTTGCCAGTGCCACATCCCTCAGCTTACCCTAAACAAAGTGGCAGGGGCTTGAGATGCTGTTAAAGTGACGGATTGGAGCGTTAAAGCCTCTGTAATGATCTCTAGTGGTGAGGATTATATAAGGACAGTGTGTCATGTAGATGGATGGTGGATCTCTCTGGTTTGTGTATGTGTGGATGAGGGTCAGTTTCGAAGGGGACGGGGATGGGTGCATGCGCGTGTTGTTATGTACAGATATATATATGTCTGTGTGTATGCTTGTACTGTATATGCGTGCTTGTCGGTGTAAGTCACCCTGCCTCGGTCTCTCCGAAAGCAGACACAGTCCAGTGGCCCTGTAGTGAGCTGCTGCCTAATGTCCACTGTACCATTGTTCCTGGGCATTATGTAGGTCAACACTGGGGCCTCATTTGACATGCAGTACTGTACCTTGGGTAAGACTGGAATTTGTTTTTCACTTTTGATAGGTGACTAAATCCTAAACATAGCAAAACAAGATCAAAGCATGTGAGCTCTTTGGAAATGCTGCCCTTGCAACAGTGTGGGAAGAAAAGTGATCAAAGGCACTCCAAAAGTCTATTAAAAGCTTTTCTTAATTTGGCAATAACAGCTGTAATTTAAGTTAGTTCTGCACTTTTAATCGCCGTGACATTAGGACGTTTTTTAATGAAATCATAACCTTGGGACGGATTTAGACTTTAAGCTTGAATTAGAACATTTTATCAATGAGGTCCATTGTGAATAGCTCACTAAAAACAAAATAGACAGACCCTCAGAGATGGTCAATAATTCACTGAGACTCTTCAAGATGGAGTGATTTGAGGACATAAACACAATTACACAGAGACCATTTTTCTTTATCAGTTGAACAGTAATAGCTAATGTCAAATATCCATAGTTTAGTGTATAGTGTGAATTCAAGTCAGGTCAGAAAAAGACTCAGAAATCGCA
>JAVQJF010059584.1:0-14001 GCA_036023855.1 Gadopsis marmoratus
TTGGAAAAAGATATTTCCAGCGATAAAGTGCTGGTATTTACAAATGAACTCAGTGATCGCCTCTACAGTCACGTTATGGACAGGATTATGCCTGATATTATTCCAGAATCAACTAGAAGAAAGACAGTGTCTGTGTCTGTTGCGCCGTCACGCGATACCATTTATGGTGAGATATACAGCAATGTGTGGCGTTTCCTGGGAATGATGAGGTGGTGGCTGAAATACCAGGCTAGCATCCAGAGTGACAGGGTGCTGCTCACTTTAAAGGACGGAGGGGCAATGGCACCAGCACAGTCAGTCACCAGACCCAGTGACACCAGAGCCTGTGACAGCAGCACAGTCACCAGAGCCTGTGACACCAGAGCCAGTGACAGCAGCACAGTCACCAGAGCCTGTGACACCAGAGCCAGTGACACCATCACAGTCACCAGAGCCTGTGACAGCAGCACAGTCATCAGAGCCAGTGACACCAGCACAGTCACCAGAGCCAGTGACACCAGACCCAGTGACACCAGCACAGTCACCAGAGCCTGTGACACCAGCACTGCTACCAGAGGTCACAGAAGAGAGTGTATCCTTGGCAACAGGTTCAGTGTCTGGGCATGTGCGGGATGCAACAGCACAAGAATAAGAAAAAACATCTATCGGAATGCTTGTGGAGATGCTAGTTTTACAGGCAGTGGCACCAGCACAGCTACCCAAGGTCACAGAGGAGAGTGTATCCTTGGCAACAGGTTCAATGCAACAGCACAAGAATTAAAAAAATAAATCTACTTGTGGAGTCCAGGGTAAAGATTTTCACATCACCAAAGACACTTTTTTAAACCTCGACAAGGCTGTTTTCAAGGACCTGTGCAAGAAGTGGAGCTGTAAAGACAAAGTGCTGGTTTCCATGAATTTAGGGAAACCAGTAATTGATTAATTTGTAGCACCCTCTTTCAAATATCAGCTGATAACACCACCAAAGAAGCGTAGTGCCATCTACAGGTTCTTCTCCCCTGTGGGCAAAGTCATCCCCAAGCTCTTCAGACAACATCATCAAGATATACGTTTGCATTAGAGGGATTACAGATTACCTCCTGCTCCACTGGTCTCTGCCCTAAAGAGGTCTAGGTGTGATTTGGAGGTTGTATGTATGCTTGTAAGATGTAGGTTTATTCCGAGTGCTCTGGTTTCCTCCCACTTTACTATAAACCATGCAACATTTGGACACTATAATTGGATTTCTGATTAAACTTTTAATAAAAATAAAAATTGAATTTCTGCTTATCACTCTTCATTTGCAGGCAGAGCACCATTCTACTAAGTCTACAATTCATAGTAAGTTATAGCATTGTAAAATATATATACGAGATCATTGTGAATGAGGACTTTCACTTTTCATACTTACTTTTTTTCTGATAGAATCTATACATTTACTTGAATTTTTAATCTAAAGATACTATTTTTCCATTTGGGTATAACTACTTTTACTTTAGTGAAGGTTCTGAGTACTTCCTCACAATATCACATTAGTGGGCATCGTTCTTCAGGTGTTTATCCTATAAACAGTAACCAACAAAACAGAGCAGTGAGCTGCTTTATCGGTGATCTGTTGCGATGTAATGTCTCATTTTCTGTGAGCGCTTCATCAAAATCAATTTCTTTAATCTGCTCCTTACGTCGTATCTCTGATGAGTTCAGATGAGCAGCGACGTCTCCTGCACTGCAGCAGATACAGTTAGTAGTATAGTCACTAGTTACTTTACAGATTACGGTTTTACATTAAAAAAAAAACAGTATAATATAAAATACAACACACTGTTAAAGATTAAACCAGTGGTTCCCAGCCCATGTGTGTTTGGTTGGGGTAGAAAGGTGCAAAAAGCAACAGATACAAACACCCAGCTGTCCACAGTTGCTGAACACAAGCTTTGATTTTGGCTCTCTGTAGGCGTTAAGTAACGCAAAGAGCCCACTAGATGGTGCTGCTCTCCAGGTCATGCATGCTATTTGGACTTTGTGGTTTACTCTCCCAGACTGATCAGTTCAGCCTAAAATAAATAAATTTAAAGTTATCCTAACTACACAGAGGTGTGCATCCTGTATGCTTGGTGTGGTTTTTGAGTGACATACATTGCTTCTGTCTGTCCAGCCAATAACACCATCGTTAGGTTCTTTTTACCAGGAATCCAAAAACACAAAGACTGTACCCTTAGCTGACCACTTAAACCATTTATCCCTGTCAGTATGAACCATCATGCGTTTCCATTGTTGTTTTCTTTGCCAAATAATATATCTGAAATGAACTGATATTGCCATGAATTGTTATTTCTGTTATATATTTGAACTGGATTAATCGAGTCTGATTTTGGCGTCGATTTTATGACGAAGGCAATATTCTACAAGCTGTCTGAAATGCATACCTATTTAGTATGTGCAGCGCACCTTAAAAATGAATTATTGCAGTCGTAGCCCAGATCCTTTCGTGCCACAGATCAGCGCAAAGAGAGTGAGACATTTATTAATCTCATGGGAGTGTGATATAGCTGAAACAGTAGATGGATAAACATGCAGCAAAGCAAAATAAACCACCTGTCTCTACGGGTAATGAAATCAAATGAAAATAGATTTGTTTCTGCTTCTGTGACACAGTGGATCTGAAGAATGAGCACTCACACTTCCTTTATTTACAGCAGCAGCATCTTAGTTGATTTCAAATGACCAAATGACCTCGACATTGCTGTTGCTCTAACTAACGTGAGCTAACTGGCCACCAACTGTAGAGCGCGCTTGCTTTAAGAGATGAAATGATATAACCACTGATAACAATGAGCTTGAGTTTTCATAATTTCTTGAATTATTTTACAATCTTTTGGTTCATTTAAACACTTCACACTGTTTACTTTGATGATTATTTTGTAAATGTGTTTGTTTATTCAATATGGAGCTCTTTGGGGCTCCATAAATATGATCTTAGGGTGGCATGAAGCGATAAGTTACACCCGAGGGTAAATAAAACAGCTCATCCAGTCAGTGTGGCTGTAGGCAGGAACTCTATAACATCAGTGGTGGGCGAGTGTGTGTGCTTTGACGACGCACCCCTCGCACAGCACGGGCGTTTTTTTAATAGTCCCCTCATCAAACGCATCTGCACCCCGTTTGTGTTCCCCGCCTTCGGACTGCAAAAGAAATGTCCCTGCTTTTCTTGCAGTGTTTTGTGACTTTGATGGTTAACTTGCAGGCTGTAGGCTGGATCCCACCTCAAGTCTTCGTCGATGTTTATGTATATTTGCTTGTGTGTCCGTCTGATCCCGTCCTCCTGTGCCTTGGGTGCATCTCAGTCTCCACCTGGCCCCCCTTCCCTTCCACCAGCTCCACGTCTCAGGTCCTTGCCAACATTCATCTCCCTCAACTCTGTGTCGTGTCCTCCCTGAACATGTCAGTTTATTTGTTTTGATGATTTAAAACATGCATCACAGATGTGGACACCTTCTGTTCCATTGAGCTCTTGACGTTTGAGCTTTTACGTTGATGCTACCTGGTCTACCAGTTCCCAATGTGGCCATGCTTACCGCCACTGTAGACCTACACAGATGACTTTTCCACGGCGCCTCACTCACATTACCTGCAGCCACTGAGGTTTAGCGTAACCAACTCTGAATCCCAAAGGCTTTATGTGAAACATGCACCTGCATGCGTCCACGTCCACGCTGAACACCTGCTGCAGCCTGAGGGAGCTGCCTGAGTGTTGGGCGCCTGAAATGATGCAGGCTTGAATTTGAAAGTGTCTGTTGGAGGAAACGGCAAGCTTCCTGTCACAAGCTGTCATACAGATCCGTAGTCTGGAGTATTGCTAACGCCAAGCTGCACCTTCAAAAGGGGAAAGTAGACCCAAAAAATAGAATTGACATGGCACTTCAGAGAGGGAGAGAGAGAGAGAGAGAGAGAGAGAGAGAGAGAGAGAGAGAGAGAGAGAGAGATGTGTTTACATTGTGACCCAGACCGCAGCTTTACAGTCATCCAGCTGCGCCGCCGGGACAACAGCTGTCTCGCTCTACGGACAGTCTGTATCCGGACACACGGTCATGATTTTTGACGCGCGTGTGAACTTCACGCGGACAGAGTTGGAGGGCTGACAGAGAACCCCGTCTAGCTCGCGCTCTCCTCTCCTCCACGTTCGCTTCCCTCAGTCGCTCGCAGCAGCTCCAGGTCCAGGTCCAGGTCCAGGTCCAGGTCATCGGAGCCATGTCCAGGAAGAAAGCAGTGCGCGGCAGAGGCAGCGCCAGGAGCCCCAAGGCGTCGCCGGGCAGCGGGAGGACGGGGAGAGGTCTGGCCGCCGCCGCCGCTCCGTCCTCCGGCCTGGTTTATCCCAGCAGACCGTCCCTCAGCAACAGCGGGGAGTTTTATGACGTTGCCTTCAAGGTGAGCTGAGAGTTTGCCGGAGAGATTCTGGGAAGCAGGCATTCAATCAGGCAACCCGGTTCCTGCGTGACCACAGGTGCAGCCATTTAAAGAAACTTCCAATTCTCACTTTTAAAGTGAAGTGGAATGCCTGGGATTAATACGTCTGACGCTTTCTTTAAATTTAAATTCTACTTTTTAAGATTTTCTAAAAAAAAAAATATTTACTGTTTTTTTTTTGTTTTTTTTAGAAAATCTTGAAAATTAGAATTTAAATTTAAAGAAAGAGGAAGATGTATTATCACACTACCTGTCTTTTTGATCAAATGAAGGTGTTAGGTTTGATATTTTGCCCTCTTTTGTAGACATGTGAGACAGCTGTGTATGGAAACCCATATCTCCCCCCTATGAAAAACAAATAACCTACATGAAAAGTTAAGCATGGTGTTCATGGTGAGTCCTAATTTTGAGTTGGTATATCATAATTTGGACTGAGAAAGTTAAGGTTTTGACTTATTATCTTATAATTCTGAGGTAGAATTTCACCATTACCGAGTCTCTTGTGATTTATAAAGTTCACATTTGATTCATTATTTCATAATTTGACCTAGATATGTATCTAATAATTTGGCCTACTGTGAGTGTTTTTATTTTTATTATGCACAGCTTTTCACATTTGTTTCTCTTTTCTCGGCGGCAATGGGCTTCCATAGAGGTTCTTGTCCGGTAGCTGTACAATGTACAGTACATTACAATGTGGATAAGTGGTGCATATTGTGCATCTCAGGCTTGCAGGAAAAGTAAATTTCACCATTATTCCCCACAGAAAGATCAGTCCCAAATGCATAATAAGGTATGTTGTGTCTGTAGAAGTACATTTGACTTCAGCTGTATAATGTCATCGTGTTTAATCCCAATGCTCCTCTCGCATGTATATCAGGTATATCTGCTGTGTCTCTACTCTGGTCCTAAAAAATGCAAAAGTGTAAAATTACAGTGTAGTGGCAGACAGGAGCATTAAGTGGTGTGTGCCACAGCTATAACCCAGTGCAATAACACGAAGGAGATGGTTGGGAGGGGTTTCTATTATGTATGAGATCAATTACCAGCAGCACAGGAAGAGGCTTTTTCTTTAGCAGCAGTGGACATGATGGCAAAACATCTGCGCTGCTACTACACATCCCAATGCACCAGCTGATTTCAGTTTCTTTATCAGATCTCTACATTTTCTTTATTAAACTTTAAATTTATTTATTTTAATAAATACACGTAATCCTTTTACTTGTTAGAATGCTGTGTACCCAAACATGAAATGTATCTAATAGTCTGTGCACATCTATCCCAAGTGAGAAATGTACTCTAAAGTCACTCTAAGCTTGTTTGTAGCCTACAAAAGACACACAATGTCTCTGCAGGAATGTTCTAATATCATAGTGTTGCTACCAGTAAAACACATAATCCGTCAATAGGTTCAGTCTATTAATTAATCAAAATTGCCAAATATTTGCTGTTCCCAGCTCTTAAATGTGCCGTTTCTGCTTTTCTGTGTTATAAATCATTTTATATGGAACATCTTTGGGTTTTGGACAACTGTTGGTCCCAACTCTCTCTCTCTCTGAGTCCCATTGCTCTGTACAATCTGCTCTCTCCCACTGGACTGAGTGTAACGCTCTGTTTCCTCTGTAGATGGGAGGTTGGGGAGTGTGCGTATGTGTGTGTTGTGTTGCATTGCCTAAACTCCTGTGTATTTGTAGACAAGTTTTCAGCTGAGCTGTCTCTCCCCCACACCTTAAACACCTTCTCACACACACGCACACACACAAGTCCTTGACTTGTCATCCAAAGCCCGCTCTCCTTCTGTCCGTGTCAGGTGATGCTGGTGGGGGATTCAGGTGTTGGGAAGACCTGTCTGCTGGTTCGCTTCAAAGATGGAGCCTTTCTAGCCGGAAGCTTCATCTCCACTGTGGGCATCGATTTCAGGGTAAACACACACACACACACACACACAGCAGTTTGGATGTTTTCATCATTGCTGCGAACGCCAGCTTTATGCATTGTAAGTTGCAGCTCAAGTTAACTGAGAAATGTAAAGTTCGACACCCATTACATACTAGTCACAAAGCTTTCCAGTCTTGCACTGCACTTACGCAGTTTATAGTGATAACTATGGTAGATTTCCTACTTGAAATTCAGTTATTTTTGAACAAGGGTTACTTGATTATAGAAGGAGGTGGACAAAAGTATGTTTCTCATTTTTAGCCGGCAACTTTTGCATTTGCCAGCTGAAATAACTGCCAATGGCAGATTTGATTAGTTGGCTAATTATACTAATGTATGGGTTTATTGATGGGTCTTTGGCTGACCTCTTAATGTTTCCAGCTGAAGTATTTTCAAACCATGTTAATGGAGTCTTAAATGAGGGGCTTGCATGAGTGTAAACCCAGATTAAGAGCATGGCAGAGCTGCTTGCATTAGCCTTAATGCTGGAATTGTGCTTCTGCAGGGATGCACATAAACGCCTTTGCAAACCAATGCAGAGATCACTCACCTCCTAAAACTCAACAACACATAGTGTGGACCTGCACGGGAAGCAGGATAATTGGTTGATGATTCTCTATCTTAGTGGTATTTACACGGCTATCGGGGTGAAATTGATTTCCGTTTCCTGATTCCTTCTACGTTTTCTGCACATTGTTGTTCGCTGAACATGACCCTGCTTCCCAGTGGACACACACATACGCCCTTCTCCAGTATATGAAGCACACACTTGCATGTGCCAGAATGACACCTGTGAAGTACTACACAGTGAATATGCTATCGTAACAACATATTTCTTTTCGAACGTAACCTGTAACCCCACAATGCAGTTAGTTAATGAAATTCAGACTCCTTGGAAGTAATGCTGGTTATACGTTACTACAGCCCCACGTACGCCACTTCAGCATGTGGAGAACTTCAAAGCTTGACAGGCCTGCCGTGCCTAGCTACAGTTGCTAAGATATGATTGGGCAAAATGTTTTTTTTTAAGTATCTTTTCCGGCAATTAAGCAGCAGACTCATGCTTCCCAACCTGGCCCTGTCGGTCTGATGTTTTATATCAAAGGAAAACTAAGGAGAGATGGGAGGAAGAAATCTAACTATCACTTACTTTTAGAACTTTACTGACCATAGACAGATTGATTTAGGCCAACAAAGGCAACTGGACAAGGTGGGTGCTTTTATACTGATAAGATGCGAGTCATTTCCCTTAACAAAATGTCACGCATCTGTAACAACTTTAGCTTTAAACATTGACGTGCTGGCTCTCTTTCTTTGTCTCAGTCTTGCAAGGTGTTTAGACCCTGCCAGCAAGCAACCCCAGATTCCCTCCATGGGGACGCCACACATTTGATCTGAATTAAGCTAAATTAGAAAGTTAATTTAAAGTGAGGTTATTTATTGACAGGCTAATCCTTTTTTTATTTATTTTTTTTTTTACTGCTAATGGCTAACCCGTTTTCTGCCTATTGTGCCCTGTGGGATATTGCAGACGAGGGTTACAGTGGCAGTAAAACAATACAAAAAACGGCCACACTTTCACAGAAGTGGTCTAAGCAGTGAAGCAGTGACCCTTTCAGTCTTTTACTGTCTTGTTGCTCCCCCAAGCAAGATCCCTATAACTACAGAATCTGACACAGCTGTTTGGAAAAAGATTCCCCATGGAGACATGCTCAGCCCTGTTTCACTGATGCTGTCATCCATAGCGACTTACGTCAGAACAAGTGTAACAGTAGAAAGAGGTTAAATTCCACTATAGTAAAGCCAATAGTGGGAAGGAGTGCAGGAGCTGAAACACACTGTTGATGCAGCTCAGCAGGATTTTTTCGGTAGTATGTGAAATGCCCCCCCCCCCCCCCGACCACAAATGGGAAGCGCCAGTGTGTGGTACGTTAACAGGACCACACTGCATATAAAACATAGAACATGTGTTTTACCCTGGAAAAATAAGTCGTTTGGTTGATGTTTTGCCTGAGAGTTCAGTCTCTTTAGCAACATGTCATTAGTAGATGTAAAAGTACAGTCAGCAGGAAGCACCAAGCAAGGGAGCAACTTTGAAACAAATGCTGTTAACCTGCGGCAATGAAAATAGGACAGTGGTGTTAGGAGACAGCATCATACGGCACAACTGTGTTTTCGACGAACAGTCTCTTCACAAAAACTACCACAGGCAATAGGGGTAAAAATAGAAGAATCAAAAAAGGTCTTTTAACTGCAGACTTTGCAGGAAGAATTGGCCATCATCTCTTCTATAAACAGAACAGAGAGCACGCACGTCTCCAAAACGTTCACAGCATCTGGATCAAAAGACTGTATTGTTTGCCTGACAATGCCTAGCCAAAATCTCTCTGAAACGTCACTTCGTTAAGTTTGTTGGAAGCTGTTGGTACAATGTGTAGCTGCTTTGTCGGTTGCAGCCCTCATTATCACCCCCTGCACCATGAAACTGCCTTCCCTGGTGCTGAGGGGTGACGGTGTGAGCAGATTATTATGATGAAAAATTGTTTGGTCATTTCAAAGCCACAGCATTCAAAATCTCACATTTTCTGTTGTTTTCTCCGTGGGAAATTATTATTCACTTTTGCAGACTTTCCCATCGGTGCTCACATACACACCTGTGAGGACCCTTTTTGACATAATGAACTCCTTAATGTCGAACCTTACCCATAACCATAACAACAACCCTCACCCTAACCTTAACTGTAATCCAACTCTAACCATAAAGGAATAATAATAATAATAATAATAATAATAAACTTTATTTATATAGCACCATGCATACAGGAAATGCAGTTCAAAGTGCTTTACAATAAAGAAATGAAATGCACCAAGTGCTTTACAGAAGAGAATGCCATAAAATACAGTGCAGTTAAGAAAAACTGGAACAGAATGTAAGAAATGGTGAGCATACACTTGAACACATTGTAAGAGATCAGTTTGTTGAAAGAGTTCTATTATTAGCAATTTGAATATCTGGGCTATGAGGCTGAAAACAATACTCCTCATCCTCTTCACCTTTAAAAATCTGATTGCTTCATCAGATTGCTTAAATTAAATGGGAATTATGGACATGAAAATAACACTTTGTTTTGCAATAATATGGGAATGGTAGCTTTCCAAAAGTAAGAAAAAATTAGATCTCCACTGCTAAAGGCTTGTGTAATGGACGTGGCAAAATGAAAGCTGTTTTTTTAAATAGCAGAAGCTACTTCCTGTTGTTCTTTAGAAAGTAAATGTAGTGAGCAATGAAATTACAAGATGTCCTCACCTGTCTACCTCAGCTATGTTGAATTAATGATGTCTCGTTTAAAACATTTTGAAATGTACAGGCCAATAACATTTCCTTTCCATTCATCAGTCAGTGTATGCTAAAACATTAGAAATAACTACTGGGGCCAGTTATCCACCAGGAACACATGGACATCACAGGTTTATACCAGAGGGCAAATATCCAAAAAGGTTCTGAAGTTAAGGATGGACTGTTGGTCGATAGTTTTTATGTACTTTTCCGTTTGTGGGCAGTGTGAGAAGCTAAAGCTACAAAGTTGGTAGATCGCTAGAAGCTCTCTCAGTAGGGGAACAAAACAAACTTGTTACCTTGTAGGAAATAAACGCACTTCCATCCTGATATGATGTTTCTCACAATGTGAATATGGGGTCACACTTGTGTTGTGCTGCAGCCTTTGTGTCCACCCTGCAACTGAAGATGCGCTGCTCTTTAGCTAAAGATCTGCATCTGTCGCAACATCAGCAATGTGCAGCACTGTGACCTTTTACACTCGCGATAATGAGGAGTAGGTGTAGGCACCTGTGGCGGGTGGAAAAAACAACTTTTTGGGATGGAGCAGAGTTTCTATTTATATTTCTCCTAACACAATGACAGACTTTCCTCTTTCGGTCTGTTCCTGGGAGACGTTTGTTAGGATTGCTGATGAGTTTTCTTTTGGTAGAATAGCAGGCTGTATTTCTGTTTTGTGTGTGTGTGTGCGTGTGTGTGCATTTAATTGTGTGCTACCTCAAATTTCCATAGTATGGCTTTCCTCTCCCCTTCACCACCTTTTCACTCTGCTTGAAATGATGACGCACAGCACCGAACCAGTTAATCATTAAACAAACGGCTGCACAGCTCGCGCTCACGCAGATGGTTTTGTGTGTGATTAGCCTGGAAGGGAGCAACAGTATGCCAGAGCCTTCCAGGAGGACAATGCTGACCACCCTCACTGCCCTTTAGAGCCAACTGCCACGTGACACGGTTTGCATATGTGATTTCTGTGTGTGTGCGACCACTGCACCTAACTCTGTCAGGAGGAACAGCTGTGGGAAACAACTGGCTTGAGTCACATTTACCTACGTCATCACTCAAAGTATTTCAAAAATGTTAGCCAGCCAGACCTTGAATGCAGCGTGTGTGTGTGTGTGTATTTATTGACGGTTTTATTGTTTGTCTTAATTTCCTGCAGTAACCCAGAAGGCACCACACTGAGGCGTAAGTCATAACTCTTGGCGCATTAGCAGCATGTGAACATGAGTTAAAGGTGCACCATGTTGATGTAAGCAAACTATACATTTATACTTCCATAATAATCGTGACTCAATATCTGAACACTTGTAGTTTTAGCTCTGTGAGGTACTGGTCAGTTGGATATGGGGCAGGAAATTGCTGGCTTGCTTTACGGCACAAAACAAGAAGAAGTCGCTGTTCTTTCAGAACTACTGGAGCTTAGGATTTGAACATTTTGTTGATGATGAAAAAAATTATATAGCTGCAGTTCATACCACTGCAACGTTTCCTGGAACGTTCTAAAATGGTTTTGCAAATCTTTGGTCTGAACTGGCCTTAAGAAGTAAAGCAAATGCGCCCGCAGTGAGGCAGGGATTGTTTCATTGGTCAACGCTACACCCGGCATTCTGTTGGTTGAGGAATTTTGACAGGGTTGTTGCAGGAGAAGGGCTACTGCTGGAGCTGGGGTGCAGAGAATCTGTGCAAGCAACAATATGAGTGCAAGCATCCAGTCTGAGCAGAAGCAGAGCAAATCTAACCGCAAGTTGGGGCTATTTGAGTGTGAGGACAGGGTTTTGATTGCGAGTTTTACAAAATCTGAATGTGAAATCAAGAGGTCCTGCTCTCAAATTGAAAGACTACATTATTGAATAAAGATGGTGGCCACACTGGTGGCTGGGCCCTGGGTTTTGCAACTGGCTTATCACACTGCAAACATGGCACCTGCTTTAGAAATGTCACTTCTCTCCTAACCAACTCACCAAAGTAGTTTTCTGAAAAACCTTAGACAAGAAGGTCGGCCTCTGCTCGACTGCATTTTACTTTGAGCCACAGAGTCAGATTTGGGGAACAATCTGTTGCCTTGTGGCCCAGTTATGTTTTTGTTTTTTTTTGATGATGGAAGATGGTGGAAGGAAATAGTTGTCTGGAAATCTTGAGGCATGCAAAAGGCCGTGATTAATTGCAGGTCTATATCACTGAGTTTAGTTCAGTGGTTTATCAAGAGATTCATGAGATTTGCGGTGAATTCAGTTGCCTGCTCCCCATAGCTTCTTGATGAGTCTGGCTGCTGGCCCAGGTACATGTTTCCAAGACTAAAACGTTGCAGTGAACATCAAGCTTGTGGGATTTACGCTTGCTTTACGAGACTGGGAAAGCAACAGTGTTCATGGGAAATGTTTTAATTTCAGAGCTGGCAACACTAGTGCTGTGAGAAGCTCCTCATTCTGGCTGTGGCCTCTGTAATTAAATCGGTTCAATTTAATTATGAGTTCAGTTATTTTATATCTTTTTAGTATTCGGCTGAGAGCAGTTTTTTCCGTTTGTCCCAAACACGTCAAGATGATTCAAGTGCAGACTGAACTGTGTCTCCTTGTATCTGTATCTGCATCTGCATTTCTATTATGAAATTGTAGGCACATACGTATTAATGCATGTTGGAATGGGAAGCCTCAGTATCCTAAACGACAGACTATAATCAGCTGAGCACCGATGATGACTGCAGTCTTTCAGTGGCTCTTCAGACTCAGAGACGTCGTCCATTGATCCCGGAATGCCTTTTTCTTCTTTGTGTGCCCGTGAATCCTAATTCCCCTGTTAGAGACCGTAGCTGTCTAATGATTTCTTTTCAAATGTCCTTATGCTTTGTTATTTACTACTGACCACACTGGACAACATTGGTCGTCATGGTAACGATGCACAGGTACACCAAAAACCATGTTCTGTCCTCAATATGACAAATATAGGAACATTTCTAACTTCAGTTTATATTTGATTTTAGTAATGATTTTCTACAAATTTAACTACAGACCTGTATTTGTGTCTACATAGTATTAAACAAGGTATGATTGTATCAGACAGAACAATGCTGTTGTTGAACTGCTCAAAGTAAATTTGCATAAGTTTCTACAGAAATAATTGCTCATGTTAGATCACATTTATTAAGATGTCACATTATATACTAATAAAATGTACTGAAAAACTGCTAAAGTTGTCATCTGATAATGGTTTGATTAAATTGGCTACAGTTCTGTACTATAGACTGCTTGAGCTAATGTTAGCTTTGGACATAAGCTGAAGACAATGATATGATGTGCTTAAAAGTCAAACTGGGATGTTTCGACTACTCTGTTCACCAGCTGTCTGTACACTTGACGGCTACGTAGCTAGCTACCTGCTAGCTATCTCTCTAAATCTGACCTGAGGCGATCACCTGTATGTGCAGAGAAGGATACAGATTATGATGTAGTGTTTCTTTTTCCACAAAACCACATGGTTGTCCAATGACCCCAGCAAGCAGAGAGAGCGATTGTTTGACCAACTCACAGAAATGACAGAAAAGATTTAAAGAAATAAAACCCATTCAGGGTTCCTCCTTTAAAAAATGTAGTTCCCTTTCATAAATGTTACTCAGTGGGATATTTTAAAAGTCAGGAGCGTATTAACATTAATCTTGGTGGACGGATACACTTAGCTCGTACATTCCATTTGGGATTTGATTATAAAATTGCCTTCTGGGTTTATATCTGTCATTTTCCGTCAGCTGAATTTTTCTCTTTTGCGCAAATGATGCAAAATAAGATCAAGCAACAACCAAACCTAACAAAAGTACAGAAGGGGTCATTAGCATGATTACCATCCCTGTAAAAAGCTTCCCGTGGGTCTGCTCTTCTCCTGCGCTGTCGGCTGAAAATAAGCCATATGCAGATGAACGTCAGTATTCATGAATAAGCAAAGTGATGAAACGCACTCATGCTAATAAGCCGCCACGGGACAACGACACCGGGAACAGTACAAAGTCAAAGCTACATTTTCTCCACTCTTACATAACCGATCATTCCCACTCCCTTGCTCTTCATCCTGTGCTTTGCCCCTCTTTTTGAGCCTAGTAAATGTTTCTGGTTATGTGACGTGATCCAGGTTTGCTAGTAGCGAAGTGGCCCAGTAGACCTGGTGATAGATAATAATAATAAACTTTATTTATATAGCACCTTTCATACACGAAATGCAGTTCAAAGTGCTTTACAACAAAGATACAAAATGCACAAAGTGCTTAACACAATAGAAAACATTAGAAAGTG
>JAVQJF010059585.1:0-38314 GCA_036023855.1 Gadopsis marmoratus
AACATCTACTCTTATCAAAACCACACAATTTACTGCATTTTTATAAAGAAATGAAATTAATATTGAGTTCAGCTTATTGCTCCGGCCCACAACAACAGTCTCAGTTTCTCATGTGGCCCCTTGGGAAAATTAATTGCCCACCCCTGGTTTAGAGGTTCAGAAGAAAAGACAGAAAAAACAGATAATTAAATTACATTTCTACATAGGAAATAACTTCGCATTTGAGATTGAGTGACCTGTGCCTGTTTGTCCTAAGGTGTAACCTGGCACCAGTGGAGGAATACTATCGGGACGTGGGGTGGCGGACCAACTTGGTGACCATGAACCCTTCAGTGGTGCAGCGGGCCTTCCAGGACCTGGTCAGCGACGAGTGGAGGGATCGCTTCCTGCAGCGGCTTCAAAGCCTCAGTGGCAGCGTGCTGTGGATTCCGGCCTTCATGGCCAAGGGGGGAGAGGAGCGCGTGGAGTGGGCCCTTCGCCTCATCCTGCTGCACACTGTGGACGTACGCACCGCCTTCCCCTCCCTGCGCCTTCTTCACGCTGTCAGAGGGTAAGATGCAGCTCAGGCCTGCAGCCATTGCTCTTGGTGTGCTGCGTCACCTGTGAGCAGCATAATCAAAGGGGTTGGCGAACTCTAATCTGCAGCCCAGGTGGCTATTTTTAAACAGAGCAGCTGATCACCAGGATCACGCTACTCTGATCTCCGTTCACTCAGGGTGCACCTCGAGTCGTCTCACCAAATCTGTCTTGATTAAGTGTGAAATGTGGCAATAGTTCGAGTAAACATCTGTGAATTTTATATTTAATTTGTGTGCTAGGATCAATTGTTGATGTCTCTCTTAAACAAATATTTAAAGATTTTGGGAAATACACTTATTTGCTTTCTTGCGCAGAGTTAGATGAGAAGATTGTTAATTAAGATGCAGGAGCCTGGAGACGATTTTCTCAAAGTGTCAAGCTATGGAAAAGCTTCCCAAGGGAAACATTGTTTATGAAGAGATCGATATGCTGTATGCTTAAATCATGTGCAAAATATTGCGTATTTTGCGCTTTTTGCAGTTAACAGTCTGTTAGATCAGTGTTTTGCAAGAGAAAATAATTAACTGAAATATCCTTGGAGATGAAACGCATGCCTTTGTCCTTTTTATACTGGTGTCTGGCGAATGCTCCCCCTGACCTTGTCCTTTTCTCAGTAAGGCTGAGCCTTAAATGCCCATTGTGTGCAGTGGAGGACAAGGAATCTGCTCATATTCACTCCAACCAGATTTCACATCAGACCATTTCACTGATAATTAGACCACCTTCTCTGCTTGTTAAAATGCTCATCACCTGCTGTAGTGTTTGGTTCCACTGCCCACTGTTTGCCCTTCATGGCACATGGACTGCTTTAAATAGTACAACCCCTGCATCTCAACACGACCTTCCACACTAACCACAGAGTGCACAGCCGGAGGAGGCGGCGGTAGCCTCCAGGCTGGAGAAATGTGTTATTGACTGTAAAGGAAAATGAAGTTGGGGCAAGTGAACGTCTGACCACCTGCCCCTGAGGGCAGCATGTGGCATGTCACTGTCATGGGAGCTCCTAGGTCACCTAAAGTAGAAGAATGTAATTCTCAGAGCAGCGCCCGTGTGTGCTGTGTGCAGTTCTGTTCAAAGTCTGCTGGAGTAAAAGAACACATGTGCTCAGCAAACATGCAGAAAGTAATTTAGCATTCAGTCGTCAAGAGTAATTTGTCCTAACAAACGTACAGTAAATGCTCTGCCAATGTGGTGAGATAAATCCATTTTTCCATGGTGTTGCGTCCATTATTTCAGGAGTGTCTTTGCCTTGAAACTAGGTAAATTTAAATGATTTCTTACCCGTGCAACGCTGCAAGGAAATGTCACTAGATTGAAGATTGAATTCTTGTTTTACTGTGTTAAGAGTAGGGTTGGATAAAATGATTATTTTTAATGTCAATCTGTCAAACAAAATCAGAAAATAGTCAGAGAATAGCCATTCCCTAAGAGCCTAAAATGGCGCCTTCTGATTACTTATTTTGTCCAATGAACATTGCAAAACCCAAAGATATTAATTTTACAGTTATACTGTATAAAACACAGAGAAGTAGCAAATCTTTTGAAAAGCTGGAACCAGAGAATGTTTGGTGTTTTCTGCTTAATAAATGACTTGAACAATGAATTTCTCCATTAAAAGTGGACTACCAACTGCTTCAGCATGAGTTAAAAAGATTTTTGGACTGCTGGACTAAATTACTTGTTAAGAAGCAGATTTTTTGCAGCGTATCCACTGAGCAAACTAGACGAAAAGAAAAGGTCACTTATTGAGTTTCTGAGAGCAGACGGTTTTTGAACATAGCCGGAAAGCTATACATTTTTTTACTTGTGTGACATTTTAGGATTCAGCTGTATGTTCAACTGTATAGCTGACTTCATATCAACACCCAGGGTGGGAAAGGTCTTAGTGAAGGAGATGAGTCTTGTTTCTAATGAATAATGATTTAAGTGTGCTACATAGAAAAAAGCTCTGGAGATCTTGAACATATACTTCCTTTAGCTGTATTTCTAGTCTAGGAGTTATCGAGTCATTGGATGCAGCTAATCGCATACTGTATGTCTTTGTCAACAGTTATTGGCTAACCAACAATGTCCACATCAAGCGTCCGACCACTGGGCTCCTCATGTACACGATGGCCACTCGCTTCTGTGAAGAGATCCATCTTTACGGGTTCTGGCCCTTCCCACTCGACCCGCACAGCAGGCCAGTCAAATACCACTACTATGACACTCTGAAGTACGAGTACACCTCCAGATCGAGTCCTCACACCATGCCTTTGGAGTTCAGGACCCTGAGCACATTGCACAGACAGGGGGCGCTCCGGCTCCACACTGGGACCTGCGATGTAGAGAGTAGACTGCAGAAGGAGCTCCGTGGAAACCACTTTCTTGACTGAGCAGACTCTGTAGAAACTGTTTTCTTGTTACCGTACTATAACAAAACTTGAATTAACTTATTTTCAGTAATTGGAATGAACTTTTTCTATTTCGAGCTCTTTTAGTGGCTTGTTTCACTGGTGTGTTTTACCTTTTAATGAGATTTCTATGGCAACCTTTAAAATAATGAGACCCTTTTTCTTTTTCCAGCTTTTTCCAGCTTCCACCTGTTCGTGGTGATCCTGCCATGTCCATCTGTTGGCCAATTATATTCCTTATAGTATTTTAACCTGTCGCAGTCCATACCACGTTTCCAGTATGGTTATCAGAAATGGATTAAGGATTCAGAACACATATTTGTGTTTTCACAATATGGTCATGAGATGCCATAAATTAATATTCCCTGTTTATAGTATGATATGGATCCATTAAGGGTGTGTTGTAATTTACCCAGCATGAAGAACTGTTGAATTAATGGCCCTTGTGAGTCACTGGTTGGGCCACAAGATGGAAGCACTTAATAATCAGGGAGCATGATGATAAAAGAGAAAATGCTGGTCAATCATTCAAACATTTATTCTTACTATGATGAACCCTTTTGATTAGGATTTTTTTTTTTTAAAGAGACGACGTGGTGTTTGACTTGTGATAACACCTTTTCCTCTCATAGAGAATGTTTGTAGCTTCTTATAATGCACCTTAACTGGTGTGCACAGTGAAACAGGATATTCATAATCAAAAAGTCAAAGAGTCCACTCAACCAGAACTGCCATGCGATGAAGTTAGGTTACCTTGAGAGCCAAGCTTGTTGAATTGCATTCGCCGTCTGTCAGGATAAAGGAGGAGTGTGCCAGCTGTTCACACAAGAATGTTTACACAGACTTATCCGAAGGTACACTCACTTTGCAAACTTCTCTCAAAGAACACCAGCCCTGTTTCTGCACTAGAAATGTTAGAGGTGAGGTCAGACTGTAGTTGTGTAGTGGTAGTATGAAGAGCTTTTGCTTCTTTTTTTTTTTTTTAAATGAATGTATTGGTGATATTCTTACAAATGCTGTAAGAATTGAGTCCCATAATGTGTAATAAATTCCTAGATATTAAGCAACAGTTTCAGTGCACTAACACTGAATCTGATAGTTTTTATGCCTTTATTCTTTTGAAATGATTATATGAATTAATACTTGTATAGTGTATTTGTTAGTATTCAACCGATATAGGTTGATAGATATTTGTGGATTTGATTGAAGCTGCCAGTATTTTGTGCCTATAATAAATAGATTTAAAATTGGACCATTCACATGCCCAGAAATAGAAATGTTCAGGGTTTATCCAAGTTATTCTTGACAGAAAAGTTACATGATTGTTTAATAGCGTCACCCAGATATGAATAAACACATAAATAAAAATAAACTAATGTGCAAAAAAAGTAGATTTCATTCCAGACTTGATGTTAAGCAGTTGTGGTCAGGGAAGAAACTAAATGTTATGTGTATTTTAAGGCCAATACCAGACTGATTTTTCAAACAAAAACATCAGTTTAATGCCAGTTTGGATTGTATTTTTGAACTTCCAAGCTCCACAACAGTAAACGTCTTGAAGATCAGTTGTTGAGTTTTTAGGTTATTAGTTGTCTTGATACTGGGCTTTTTGCCAAACGCTTTGGGTATTTTTCTGCAACAAAATGCCCCTTTTAATAAAACTGAACATAACTCAAGAGCTCGGCAGTTAACCAAGAAGCCTCTCACGCGCTTTCAGCCATGTGATTTGTCCATTAAAGTGTTGTTTTGACAGGATACGCCTGTTGACTTGCATGTTGGCCTATGCTGCCACTTAAGAATATACAAGAAAAGTTGTGCCAGAGACGTCAGCAGTCTGAGGCAATGAAAGGTTTATTTGTGAAAGCTCATCAGAGCTCAGCAAAAATAGAAACATTCGGTTACTAACACAATTAAGTTAATTAACCCAAAATCTGAAAGCTTTCTACAGACATGTAGTTTCTGCTGTGAGACTGTGGGGATTGTGCTGTATAAATTTATCTTTTTGTCATGTGTAATGTATGTTAACATCTGCTTAATATCCAAATCCCAACAATCAAATGTTAGCTTTTGCATGTTTGTCATGTCTTGATACATACAACTTAAGTATATTTCAATTTTTTGTATTTAAAATACCCAGTATGACTCAAGGACACTTAAAATGTGCAGTTATGACAAAGTGAATGTACTTTTCAGTGGCAGAAAATACACAAAAGATCAGAATGGAAAAAAAAACACTTCAAGCCTCTCCCTCAAAAACGATTTAACACTTCAAAGGAAGCAGTTTTATTTCAGTAGTGTTTTCAAAGAAATGGAAACTGAGGAAACAGCCGTGGGTACACATAACATGTGTGTCAAAAACCAAGCAGGGGCTTGTTTTCAATAAACTTCCAAAACATCTAACTTTTTTGGGTGTTTAAATGTGGGATCATGGAGATTAGCTAGTCTTCAAATAGCTACCACAATGACTTTGATTCATTTTACAAGAGGAACAGATGATTCGGTTCTAATAAAAGTCCAGAATTAGCATTTTAACATGAGCAGACCTTTTCCACAAGTTCACCCACAGCTGAATCTAAAATAAAAGATGCTGTCAAGATGGAAGAGGACAACATGTATTTATGTACACGGGTGACAACCTTAGCAGAGGCACAAAAATGGGTCTGCAATTTTCTGCACATACAGTGAAAGACTGAAATGAAACATGACAATACTGAAATGAACAGTGGTCATATAGTTTGATGGAAAACACATGGAATAACCAGCAGTCTGCTAAAGGACAGGATATCAAAAATACAATTGAAAGTTCGAGTCACATATGATTCAAAAACCTTCCCACACACTCCTGCATACCGCTTGCATATCGAACAGTCACAACAAATGCATCCAGTCTTCCGAGGCAACAAAGGAAAATGCACAATGTTCTTTCTCCTGGAAAGAAAATGTTGAATCCGTTGTACAAGATTGGTTATTGCAGTTTCTTTTCTGTTTTTTTCCTGTTAACTAGAGATGGAGGTCCTTTAGAAACAGCTGCACCTGTAGACCATGGGACACTATCAGATAACAGTTTGGATTAAAACAGAAGGTCACCTGTGACACCCAGTCTCACATGTGCTGCAGGAGCCCAACCTCAGAGCATTCTGCATTGTTGTTGTCATTACATTTAGGGTGCAGACAGAGACATGGGAGGTTTGTAAACTCAGCTATTTCTTTCATTTACTTTAAATCAGACTGTTGGTTGATTATTGTGTATTTGGTATTTGAATTAAAAGATATAACGACTACAACACACCTGTTCTGGGCCAAGTCATTTGAGGACTTTGTCAGTATCCGGTAAACATCCATTTTAGAGTCAAACACCAAAAGAGCTCCATCAACAGTGAAAGCCAGTGTTGCCAGGAAAATCACATTTGATGAGAATGGCTTACATGATGTAACTGATTTATAAAGAATTGCTCATGGAACAGAGAAGCAAGTCTTCGAGGGGAGGGGAGGGGGGGGGAACAGCCCCTTTCCAGTTAAACATTGCAAGAGCCAGTTATCCAATAATGGAAATGATTGCAGGAGACGTGACATAATACTGGACAAGCTGTTCACCTACTATGTCAAACAAGAGATAGCAGATTTATGGGGTCATTTTGAACTGAGTAACTAGACGTCATGGTGTTTTGATGTAGAAAATAAGACACTGGGTGCTGATAACTGTAACTACACTGCTGCAAACTTCAAAC
Organism: Gadopsis marmoratus; assembly: GCA_036023855.1. Taxonomy (NCBI): domain Eukaryota; kingdom Metazoa; phylum Chordata; class Actinopteri; order Centrarchiformes; family Percichthyidae; genus Gadopsis; species Gadopsis marmoratus. The sequence goes on from JAVQJF010059585.1 coordinate 6,701, forward strand.
CTGTTGACATTGTTCAGTGGTTCACTCAATGAAATGAAATTATATGCCTGAACACACCTGGTCACAGCAGAGCATAGCATTCACGTTCATCACAAATGGACGTATTCCATAAATACCTAACAATATATAGCCTGACAATATTCTGTGAGCTTGTAATCAAATTTGAGACCTTGAAAAACGTAAAACCTCAGCTGAGATAGCAGCAAAATAGGAATGTCTACAACATCACACAGTAAAAAAATATATACGCCTGCTCCATACATAAGGATGGAATAGTCTTCAGTATATATGCACAATAAAGTGGTTAGTAGATAGAAATATACTTGGTATGAAAGTTTAGTTAAAAATATCAATTAATGTAGATTCTGTGTAAATTAGACATTTGAATAAAAGTATTCTCTGCACAATATTTGTTGCATGATAACCTTGTATGCATTAACTGTTGGCCTTTAGTGGCCACAAAGTATTCATTTAAAGATTACATATTCACTCAAATCACAAAGGGTGATTAATCCTGCATTTTAATATGGGTAGATCATAGCTTCAAAGCAGGCCGTGCTTCCTACTATAAACACCTCAGTCCCACATACTGGATCCTGTAGCTCATGACAACCATGACAAACAGTTATTGTCATCTAAATGACGATAACTGTGACAAGAAAATGTCATTTCCATGTAATGAGTAGTTATGAAGATGACGGATTACCAAATGGCTTTTGAGGAGAAGTCACAACATTTAACATTAGAAAGATAGATAGCCCGAATAGGCAGATAGGCAGGTATTTGGGCCACATGATAGAGGCATCAGTAAAGCAGAAAACAATGATCTCTCTGCGGCTCCAGTCCTTTAAACACAGATAAAAGCCATGCAAAAGTAGCATGTGATGTTGCTGATTTGGTAAGACACAAAAATAGAAGAAATCACTTGAGTTGTCCCGGAGTTATCAAATATCGATGTCCATGCTGGGATTCACCTGCAAAAAAAAGGTGACAATTCGCAATTACTCCATGGTGAGGAAGAGACATGTTCGCACGCAGAGTCCGGTCTGATTTGGAAGGCAGGAATGTCAGGTAAACAGGACATCACATCTTCCTCTGAGGAAGTGGATGTGTGGCAAAGAACAATTGAAAGGGCGGAAGGGTGAAACCTAATGTCAACATTGCATGACAGTGTTTCTTTAAAATAGCATGTTTCCTCAAGAAGAGCAGGAGAGAAGGAGTTCAAACTTAGTTTTTAAATTCATTCTTTGATAGAATTATTCCTATTGTCTCAGTGTGGTTTTGACCTGCATCTCATTGCTTCAAATCCTTCCGTGCTTAAAATGAAATGCAACGTATTGAGACTCGCACAGCTGCTGTGGCACCACAGGCTAACTAACTAACGTTGCCAAAACTATGGTACCACGCTGCAAAGCTGAATAGTCAAAACAGAGTCACAAGGAGCTTTACATAGGGAAATCAAGGTTAAAACACGTTAAGACTACAATGCTACCAAGAGAGATAAGTAGAGGCTTTGAGAGAAAGCCTAAGGTGTAAGACTAGCAAATCTAGCCAATTTAAAAGCACACAAATACTGCAACGGGTTGATACAGTCAAACCCTTGAACACTAGAATATTTCTTTATGGACATATACCGTACAGATACATTTCTGTGGAAATAAATGGCCATAGTGTGTAGATTATAATGCCCGTATCACACTTTTCAGTGGTCAATATCTCCACATAGGGAATCATAGGCCAACTTCATATGTGTAGAAGAGCCTCAATGGGACTAGGCCGGCGATCGTTCTTATTTGGCCAATAGAAACAGAAGGAAAAGACTTCTGTTTTAGAATAACATGAATGTCTGTTGCATGAACCTCTTATTGCTTATATGATTAAAAAGAACAAACCTGTATTTGACGTCAAAGAGGGTTGAGTCATCATCATCATCGTTCTCCTCATTAAGAGGGGCCATCTCTACTCGCTCTGCAGGTGTCGTTATAATGTCATATTTCCGTGTTTTTCTGATTCGTCTGCCAGATCTGTGGGAGAGAGAACGGTGCCAAATATAAGAGATAAAAAAATCAAAAAAAAAAAAATCACACCATTTAGGCTGACTGTAAACCTATTTTAGTTTTTCCAGATGGGGGTGATTGAATTGGTATATTCATGCTCAAACTGGCTGTTAATATAGACCTAACAGCATAACGTTTCCCTCAGATGAAACAGGGCTAAACCTGACATCAAATGAAACCATCAGCTGTCATAATCGATTAGTCATCCACCATCCAAACATTCTCTGGTTGTACCTTTTCAAATGTAAAGATTGCCGCTTTTTTCCCCCAAGTTTAATATCATCGTAAAGCAATTTCAAGACACCACACTGGACTCTGGAAACCTGATGGGCATTTTTCACCATGTTCTGACATTTTACAGACAAATTACCAACCGATAAGGACTAGTGAAAATCTTTGTTAACACCTAACATAAACTCTATGTGATGAATGCACAGATGACGGTAATGTTAGAAATGCACAAGACACGTTCACTGATTAGATCCACAGGTCACAGACACATAAGGTTAAAAATAGCCCACACAAAGCAGCTTGCTTCCTTCCTCTACTCTTGGCGCCCACAAACACATGCTGCTGAGATTCTAAACACATCATAATGTGCCCGCGTCATTGCGAGGATGCTTCTTGACGGCCTTGCAGTATATAACCGTGCAAGAGGCACGGCAGCATCAACCGGCCTACCTGACCACTTTGACGACCAGGCACGTGATGAGCGCAGCTGTCAGCACGCAGATGACAATGACAACGTTTTTCAGAGTCGGGAGATGCGTCATTAGAGATGAAATCCGGGAGCCCACGGCGGCATCCGTGACATTATTTGTCGGTCCGTCGTCGTCGTCGTCGCCGACGATGGACGACGATGTTGAGTTCAACTGCGTCGAAGGAAGAGTTTGTGGCACGCAGCTGACCCGCCAAAGAGCCGCAATAACAAAAGTTAAAACCAGAGTGTAGCGCGTCACCATGGTGCCGCTGATGTGGGGAGATGCGAGCAGGATGTTCTGTCATGAACTGAAGGCGGCAGCTGTTGTCACAATCACAGAGAGGATCCGCTGATCAGTCGTCAGATTTAAGCGACACGACAGAGAAAATGTGATCCATCCCTCTCCTCGTCCAAGCCTTTCCTAACGGTGGACTTCCCAGCGTCTGCCTCCACGACGTGTTTCCCTTCTCGAGGTGAGTTACAGCAATTCCTTCCTGATTACATTCGGGCTTCGTGTAGAGAGACGGGGATCATCCGCCTCCGGAAGCGCCTTGCAGCCTGACCCGCTGCTCCTGATGCTGAAGAGGCGCATTATGTGGACTCGTGCTGCCTTCAAGGCACCCACGTACTTCCTGATACGCACCTACTGTTGCCAAAGAAAAAGGAGGTCGGCAGCTGCAGTTGAAAGGAAACAACAGGCAACACTGTTTGTTTTAGTGGCCAAGTGAACAAGAACTATTCAGTTCACTCACTGTAATGAGTCTATAATCAGGGTTATAGCCAGAATCTTGGAAAGAGGTCCACTGAGATCAGGAGTCCTTTATCCCCCCCCACTGCTGTCCGTCTTCTCAAGTCCTCATTCATATGTTTAATATATATTTTTATTAATGCATGACAACACTGTCATAATGTGCAGACGGGAAAACATATTGATTATTGTATTATTATTTATAAAACAAACTTTTCCAATGACAAAATGTTAAAAATAGTAGCCTATGTAGAACTCTAAGCAAAATAGCAACACAATACAATCCTACACTATCTTTACTATTCTCACAGTTAACCCTCAACATCACATCACACGTTAAAGACTTGGGTGTCACTGATCATTCTAACATCTTTTACCACTTTTCTGCACATTTAGGGGTTGAATGGCAAGTGACAACTTTCTAACAGCATCTGAAGGCAGCATTTCTCTTTTTATCAGTGGGACACAGCAAACACACATTTTCCAAAGGCAGCAGACTCCCGAGTCATGACGGCAGATTCCAGGGAAAATCCTGACCAGACAAGACAAGAGATAAGCAGTCAATTGATTAGTGATGGTGATGGTGATAATCACTGATGGTGAGCAAATCTATAGGCATCAAGCAAACACAGAGTCAATCTTTGTCTTTGTTTCATTCCCTCTGCCACACAGTCACAATTTATTACTTTATATCAGACTTATTCAGCGTGTCTTACAGTGTGCAAACACATTTTTATCTGAAAACAAAGCTAAGTCAGCCGGTTTAATTTTGTCTGGTTCTATTTCTGCACACCAACTACTGGGAGTGATGGCACTCTACTGAGCTCCTGTATGTGAGATGCTATTTGATTTGCTCAAAGCCCACCAGATGGCAGCACAAAACAACAACAGAACCTGCATTTTACTTCAGTGCTCATGTGGAAATTCAGAAGAGACTGGCTTGGCTAGGCCTACAGGATCTGTAATGCTATACAGTTAATAAAACATACGGCAGCTGACATTTGTTCCTATCAAAACTGGTCGGTTATAATATTAAGATTAGCTTCTAAGTGAGGAGGACTAACACGCACACAAGACTATAGTCACAGTCTACCGTAAAGTGCCTGTGCATTATTTTATTGCTCACTGAGAAAGATTTCCCTCTGTGCAGCATGATTTGGTTGCCACAAGAGCAGATTAAAGACTTTAGCTGAAGGGGGTTGTTACATTCTGGGAGGCCGGCCTGAACTTTGCACAGAGAATCAGCTCATGTTACATTGTTTTAAACTGGCTTTCAACAGTTTGATTTGCATGCTTCAAATTCAGCTTAGCCTCTATTAAACACACAACAATCGAGTTCAGGCAACAACACTGTCACGAAATGTAGTCGTCTTGTGGATTTTGAACCCTGCTACTCTTTATCCCTTCACATGAGCTGAAGACCAGCTTTACCATGAATCTCACACACTTTGACCACTTGACTCTCACGGGCTGTTTGCCGAACAACATGACCACGCCAGTGTACAGAATCAACAGCAGCCATAATAACATACTCTACCTGTTCCTGTGTCAACTGTCAAAGGTCATCGGATATGTGCGACGTGACGCTTTGTGTACATGCTTTTGTCTGAACTGACACACCCATGAATGCAACCCTGCTTATAGTTCTTGCTGTTTTCTCAACATGTTAAGTAGGGCACACCCTCCTACAACAGCCTAGCGTACTTTTCTTTTTACAAAACAAGTGGCTGCATTTCCACCTTTACCATGCTGACAAGGAAATGTTTCATGTTACATGTTGATCCTCGCTGCAGGTTAGTGTGGTGCCATAGTAAGTGGAACTATTTCAAATATGAAGCTCATGTAAAAGCTCACCCTGCTGACTACTAACCAAAGTATCCACTTCTATATAAAACGGCAACAGGTTTGTTACATTAATGCCCATTTGTTTATATTACATTTGTCAAGTAATTACATACCAAGCACAGTCAAAATCTGTCTGAACTATCCAGATCAGTTACATGCAGCACCAATAAAAATCTGCCTTAATTGAAACCAAATTAGTGCTCTTAAGAGGGGGACATTCACTAAGCTTTGTGCTGCAACAACAGTGCCAATTAGACGACATTTCCAGTTCTCAGTCTCTAAATGCACAATTTTGGATTGCAACATGCTGTCACTGATAAAAGCAGAGGACACTGCTTAGATTGTGTCGGGATCTTAACAGATTTGGTGGGTACGCACCTCCCTGTTCAAACCCATCCAACCAGTCAGTCAACATAAGGCTGTGTCCATTTCACTTGTAAGGGCCTGGATTTGTAATGCACTTGCGGGGCACTCCTGTTGCTAGGCTGAGGATCTTTTTAAAGAAATCTTCCACTGCAAGGAGCATGCGCTGTCGTGTCAAACAAGCTGATTGGTCAGTGATGGGGGGTGGAGTGCATACCACAGACTCCATAGACTGTCCAATAAAGGCTGCAGCGACTGCTGACGTTTGTCATGTTTGGTTGTCCCCATTAGATTTCTAATTTTAGTCCTTCAAACCTTTTCCGTTAAAACAAAGAATATGCATTAATGTTCAGTTACATGTATTCAGGGGAGCCCTACTGAAGCAGCTGTACAATTTCGCTTTCAGGAGATTTCTTTGCATATGTTTGTGACATAAAACAATCAAAACCAAAAAGCTCTTCTGTGCATGTAGTGGTGCATAGCCTCAGTCACTCCCACATCACTGTGGCAGTCAGATAGCCTAAATCAATAACAGGTACAAAGTCTGATGTCTGAACTATGTTGTAGCTAAACCTGTTATTTATAGTTATTTATAGTTTATTAACACACATGTTACACCACCTTTCAACTTGTACCAAACGTTTAAAGAAGGCCCGTGTTTCTGCAGCAAGGCAGCAGGTTATTATTACACAAGCAACACTTGCTACTTGTGTTTTGACCAAACTCGTCCTATATGGCTGATGAGCAGCAGGAAGCAGACACACTGGACCAGTTCCAAGGGGAAACTTGCTTTTCTACCCGTTAACAAACACCTGTCTTCATATTTACAGCACTTCACTTACTATGGCAGGTAAATATCCCCGCATATTTATTACTGTACAATTAGTTGAATTCACATCAGCAGGTCGCAGGTTAGTTTACTGGCGTCCAATTCTAGCTTGATTTAACTGTTACGGATAGCCATTTAAAAAAAACAACCAAACCCCAACAAGATAAAATGTGTTTCTGTAACGCTACTTTATTGTGTTCAGGACGACTCAGCTGTATTTCCCCCCGCGGGTTTGTGTTCAGGCAACAAAACAAAAAAATTTAAAAAAAAGCCCGTCGGCAGGCTGCTAGCGTGTAGCTACACGGGGCTGGAGAGGAAGTAGAGTTTGGCTTACGTTGAGAGGGAAAGTGGGCAGAGCCGCTGAAGGATATCAGCTCAGGCAGAGAGGAGGACACACACACCAGAGGAGCAGGGCGTCGAGGACGGAGAGGAGGAGGAGGAGGAGGAGGAAGCGCGGGACGATGCGGCCGAAAGACACCAAAACGACGGAAAAACCGTCCAAAAACGCGACGCCGGCCGCGGCAGATGACGGCGGATAGACACTGGCAGGGGAATGGGTAAGAACTGACGACAAATCCAACTTTAATAGCTGTAGAATACGAGGCAGGGAATCAATATGGTGGAAGGGACGACATGTTAGACGCAGTGTTGTAAAAATGGCCATGGCGCGTTGTCGGCGAATAATAAAAACCGCACAGGGAGTGTAAATGGCATAGAATTGTGTTTTAGTTGCTGGAATTGACGTGTTTGCTAGCACTGTTTCGAGTTAACGTGGATAATATTTGGACAAGCACATTTGCTCTCGACCTGTTTTCGAGTTATTTCAACCTACGCATTTAAAATGTGCTTTGTCCTTGAAAGGGCAAATGCCCTTGTCTGGATTTGCTCGACGAATACAGCAAAAATAAGCATTTATTTCGCATTTAAATGCTGCATTGTGACTGGTTGACATCAACACAACAAGCTTAAGCACATTTTTACTTGTTTTCGGTATATTTCTTTTTTTGAGGGGTTTTTCATCGAGCTGTAAATCAAAAAAACATTTAAAATTCTGTGCCTTTTCCACGTTATCTTACCACAGCATACACATGTAGTTTATAACAAGATTTAAGTAAGTGTGATATGCTTAATGCCTATTATTTAATAAAATAGTTTAAATAAATTGTGACAAGTTGGCAAAATGCTCAAAATATAACACATTAACACAATTCTTTCATTGTAGATACTATACATAAAGTACACTTGATTTCTTTGTCAAATTAAGGTTCAGTATGTAGTAAAAGCTCAGATATACTTCGAAATACAAAATAGGGTGTTGGCTTTTAACCCCTTGAGGTACTGAATAAAGGAGTAATTTAAATATGTACATTTATTGTTCTCTTTCCATATTACATTACACCTGCAAGACATGTATTGAAATATTGTTATGTTAGAAAGCTTCACTATAAGTCTGAATTTGAGGAAAAATACAAAATATTGTATTAAGATTAAATAAAGAAATAAATTAGTCTTGTATCACGGTTTCTTGGACAAGGACGGTGATTTATCCTCATGAAGGCAAATGCTACACATTATGAAACGGAAGATACACAATATCTTACAGTAGACATTTGTACCTTAAACTATATTGTTAAATCCAAGGATAGGATTCAAGATTAGTACCACCCTGCACTTTCACAAAATGTCCTCTCAAAGCTATTCTCAATAGGATGTTACTGTTTAAGACAAATTTAGTGGCATTTTGAGCCACGAAGACACGCATAGATTGAATAAAATTTGCCTGACTAAATATGCTATGACTTATTTAGGATTTCTCTATGTTAATGACCTCTGAAACATTTTGAAAAATAATCTTTAAACGATCTTAATACAGAAATACCCTATTTATATCTGTTTTTTATGCCAACATAAGTTGCGATTTCATTTTTGGAATTTGTGACTACAAAATGATCATAATTTTATTTTGTATTTTGCAGGGATTCCATTGATGCTTCACAAACTGCGTCAAAGAAGAAAGGCTATCATCTGACCCAAGCTAAATGGTATGTGTAGTTAACTGGTCCAGGCTTCGTGTGTTTTTTACAATCTTAAAACCTTCTTTGTCTTTACTGCTACATGCGTGTAGCCAGTAGGGTGTGCTGTTGTCACAATTCCTCTCTGAGTTTTTACTTTTCTATTTTAAAGGGTTGACGTTTAGCCAACATGGAGTCGTGAATAGAAGGAGTCGGGTGATTTTCACTGCAATGGGGATTTGTAAGTATCATTTTTAAGATTAATTAAATGTCTGTATAAAATCCATTGCATGTTTTCTGTGCATTGAACTAAAATTACATTTTTACTGACCGCACAAACATATCTGAATAAACAGTAGCATGAAGATTGAACTTTTTCACTTCTGTGTGAATGTCATTGCTAGGAAATAATGCTAAATGCCATTTCATATTTTGTTTGTGTATTATAGTTGTTTGTTTTCAGTAAAGCAATGACAATCATGTCTGATGGTAGGACAGTTCTGCCATCTTGTGTACATCCTCACCCATTGTACACTTCAATGAAAAATATGTATAAGTGATCAAATACTTCACTCTTGGAGAACTATTTTGTGGATAGTGTCAAATAATTATTCTAAATATGTAAATTAAACTCATGCATTTGAATTCTTAAGTAGTTTTCACATCATTAAAATATAGTTAGACAGTTAAACATACTGCTGAAACGTGATTTTTAAATTCAGGACGCGCCCGGGCGTTTTCTTCTCTCTGCAATCTTTTCTTGTGTGTGTGTGTATATATAAAGTATTGAAATTACTGATGAGTTTGAGTTAGCAAATGTAAATATTACAAGACAGATATATTATTGTAATTAACATTGACTTATGTTAAAACAATATCCAGATAAGTTCATAATGATCATTCGACTAGCTAGCTAACCTGTGAAGCACTTAGCCTTTAAGATTCTGCTTTTATTTTTTGTCATAACAATGTCCCTCATTAAAAAAAACTAAAACAAACCTCTGACAATCATCACATCGCAGTCATATTTAATACACTGACATTTTACAACGCTAACTGTGTCTCTTAAGCAAGACGTTAATTTGGTGGGTTTGCGACTCGCATCGTGCTTCAATTTCTGCCAGACTGGCCGTGCGAACTTGTTGGAACTTTTTCAATACAGAATCATTCATTCCAGCTTTATCCTATTGACTACTTGAGGCGTTGATGCCGCATCTCTTTTTAGAGTTGAATTTTAAATTAAAGAGTTGTACTAAGACTCCTAGTGCAACTCAGCTTTGAGCACATTTTTCACGCACACTGACATATCTGTAAATAGTTTAACAACCTATGCGGACATTCCAAATGTGATTACATTGTATTTTGTAAAGTCAGAAACTGATGGTATTTTGCAAGGGTAATCGTAAAATAACTATTATCTAATCTGGTTGCATTCTAGAAATGCAATTTGAATCATTGCCAGTAGAAGGCATCATGACCAGAAGCAAATTAATACTATTTCACCATAAGTTTTGTATTAGGTGCCATGTGGTGCATTTGATGAGCAATGTTAATTATTTCCTCATGCCCCTGCTTTTGGTTTGTGACACCTTGAAAAATAATTCTTGGATAACCTCAAAATGTCAGCCAAATGAAGCTCAGATTATGATCAGTGCCTGCATTTATTTGCAGCTGTGATGTTATTTGCTGTCAAAAGAATGTACTTTCGCATTAAAGCCAATCTTAAAATATGAGAAATGTCTTGTAACCTAACAATAATGAAAATTTCACAAGGTAAGGAGGGAGCACTAGTATGGAAATAACTGTTGTTAAATAACTAACAGTAAACATTAACTACCTACTTGTGATCTATACATATAGCTAATAACATACCATTTTGCACCTTTGGAAACATTTACACTAATTCACAGTCCATGGTTAATGAGTAAGAGAAAATATTAATTGTTTCAAGATGGATCTGTAACATTATTTTCAATACATATAACAAAATATCCAAACAGTTTCCATTTTGCAGTGAATTGAGATCACTCTGAGATGCATGAGTTTCTGTAGAGCCCATAAATGCAGCACAAGAACTGTCCGCCCTACACAGGGTGATGTTTGGTTCACGTCTATACATGTCTTAGTTAAAAATACAGGGTGCTTCACTGACCATGTACCACAGGCAATGTTTGTTTTCTGTCCTAGAAAAGTACAGTATCTGTACTAGGTAGCCTAGTTTGTCTGTTGCAAAATCCCTCAAAATACTTGAGGATAAGTTGTAATTGTTTTCAACCAGACAATGTTGACTTAACCAGCACAACAGTTGGCTGAAATGTCTTTTTAGTCAAAGTGATCGGATAGGAACAATGAGGTTGCAGTATTGGGGATTCTAATGAAGTACAATGTGAAAGTGTTATTTGGGCTTAAGGGTTCCTGCAAGAACAGAGCTAGACTTGAGCTTTACATTGGCTAGTCCTTGAATTAATTTCCAGCAAAAGCATTGACTGTATCGAACATCAGCTGTTTAACAGTAGTTGTTATGACTACAGAGATTGCAGAAGATGGTGTATTTTCTCTGAGATGGACCATTCCTCACATTCAAATGATTGTTTGCTGGAAAATGTAACTTTTTTCAGATGTCTAAGTCAGTTGCAGTTAATATTTAAAATCAGTAGACCCAAAAGCCAGCCACACGAGTGGTCCAATTATTTGCTATTTCTGTGTGGCTCTGATGTATGTCAATATGGGGCTCATTCATTGTTCCTTATCTCTTCCACAGTGGAGACATGGACTGGTGTGAAGATCTTCAAATTCTGAAGAAAAAGAAGACAGCTCTGTAAGTGTTTCACGTTTATTCACACATGCTTACTGGGCTCATTAATATAATGAATAGAAAATTAACTCTCTAGAGATTATATATTCCCTATATCCCGTTTGGATAGGTGGAGGTTGAGGATTGCGCACTTCTATTTTAAGCGGACCGTACTTCACATTTATCTGGAGTGGTTATTGCTGCCATTCACTTTTTGTTCTAAAAGCTAGCGAAAGACCTATGTTAGCAGGTAGAGTGCATAGACAAGGGATACATTTGTAAAAATAATTTTATGGTAGTAAATGTATAACAAATTTCATCATGTGGCTACTTTCATTATTGTTAATATAAGCTATTTTTACTGTGGCTTTATATGGACATTGGCTGTGTGGCCTCCTGTTGCCACTTTACAGAAAAGGCCACATATCTTCAGGAGTTGCTATATTCTCCATTTTTGCTAAGATCTTGGATAGGTTTTTGGCCTTCATGTTGAAAACATGACCGATGCCATGTCACAATTAGCCTAGTTTTATTTTGCTGCTGTATTAACAATTTAAGAGCTATGAGGGAATTTTTTTTCAATAGCTGTTTGAAAATTGGGATTGTTTGAAGGGATGCTTTAATACTTATTGGATGCTATTATGTTGTACATCTGTTGGTTAGTCATGTCTTTGCTTTGGTGACTCTGGTAATCACTTTGCCAGTTCAGGCAATGATCATAATTTGCATATAGCATTGTTTGCTCACGTGCCAGTGTTTTTGTTTTGATTGTAATTGTTTGAACATCACTGTTGTTGCACCACACTTTGCGTTTAAAAAAAAAAAAAAAAAAGTTGTATGCGTGAGAATTACGCTAACTCTAGACTCATCATACCCCTGGTGGTCAGTTGATTAATTTATTTGCAAATTGTTGGCGCATTTACTCAACTCGGACTTAACATTGATTTGATTACTTTGAATTCACCAAACATTATATCAATTAAGAGCCACACAAAAAATGGACAGAATTTACATTATAAGTATAGCTTGTTGTGCTTCTCACTGAATACCTTAATACTAAGAATGTGGGAGCTGCTGCCAAATTAATTTATTTCATGTAATGCATAAAAAGTTGTATTGCATGCCTTATTTATACATCAAAGAATGGCTGTAAGACAATTTTTCAACTGCTTTGATCATACAATGAGTAACAGTTATGATGCTGGATTGCGAACTGTAGCTTGCGTTCTGTCGATATAATGACTTAATTACATTTTATGAGAATAGCAACATTGATAAATATATTAACAATTGTGTATACTTACAAAGGCTTACATTTCAGATTGACACGTGCACTTGCGCAATGCTAGCGAATGCAACTGAAAGCTAGCCATGTATGTGACTTAAACTGTCTTAATTTTAGTCTAGTTAGCATGTCATCTTTAACTGCTGGACAGTGAATCATTACTCATTTCAGTTGCACTGTGGGCTTACAACTTTTCCTTTTTTTTTATCCTATCAAGACCCCATTCAACTGGATTTTGCTGACGTGAAGACAGCGTTGTTTAACGTGAAGATTGCAAGTGATTTGGCAGTTAGCCAAATTTTGACGAGATGAAAGTGTTTTCTGACTGGACTTTTGACTTTTGGATTTTTATTTTTTACAACATGGACACTGGAACACCGTTGCTGGCTGTATAGTGAAAAATGACTATTGTTTTTGGGAAACACAAAATCCGCCATTGTACATTTGATATTCAAATGTTGTTTTTAAATAAAGTGTATGTCCTCGTATTTTTCCTGGCTTTGATTTATTAGCGAATTAACCAGCAAATCAAAAGGATATTTGGCATATTTTGTAAACGTTGGCTCGGCTGTTGGTTTTAATATTTCAGCTAATCCACACAACAAAGTAATTTAGTTTGCACTGACTTCGCGTCACTTATCGTGAAGGTTTGACCATGCATATGTATAAGCTAGCTAAGTGCTAAAGCTTCGTACTGGGCTGATGAATATCCTGAAGTAATGCCCTCTGCTTCAGATGTTATAAAAAGGAAATTATTGTTTGGTGAGACAAAGAGAAAATTGTTGATGAAAACGTACCCTTGTACATAATAAATCTGAACTTAATCAAAACAACTGAATACACTCATTTTTGTAAGCTGCATAGGAAGTAGTTTCCACATGGTAGCAGAAATGGTTTCCAACGGCTCTCTAAAATGGCTCCCGGTTGTCCTTCTTCCTGTCTGAGCAGGAAGTGATGCACTTGGTGCAAAATAATTATACACTTTTACAGCCCCTTGGTATTCTTGCCTTTTTATGAAGGAGGGGAAAGAAAGGTTTCAACTTGAAGCTTGTGTCCTGGGTCTGAAGATGCATGTAAGGTTTTATAAAAAGCAAATTTTAAACATAATAAAGGGGTGGGACTTAAACATCACCTGAGTGTGGTGTAAATGGAAATAACGTCAATCAAAGGCAAAGCTTTCAGAGCTAGGAAGGAGCTCTAGATGGCGGCTGAGCCTTGGGAAGGGTGCCATGGGCTTTCGTTAGATCGTTTCTCTTGCCCGCTTTTCGACCTAAACCGCTCGATTCTGATGACATTTTAAAGGATTAGCTCGTACGGTCGGTGTTTTAACGTGAATTTGGGCGTTTTGTGTGGTTTTTTGTGCCGGTTTTTCGAGCCGAACGAGCGGCGTGTGCTGGGGGAGTGCGTGTCGTTGTTTTCCATACTGAGCTCTGGCAGCCATGGCGCGCCTCCATTTTTAGTGTGCCGCTCGCCGCTGTCGCTCTGAGTCTGACAGTAGACGAAGACTGAAAAGGGGGGCCTGCGAGCCTCGTAAAATCAGCCTCTTTATTTCTAATTTATTGTTAAGTTATTATTTTACACTTTGTTGTTTTTATTCCGAGTCGGGAGAAAAGCCCGTGATGGGGCGAACTTGAATCTTAATAGTTCATTTATAGGTTACAGCCTTTCTTCACGCTGAATTGGTCTGTTTACATTGTGTTTGGTGCATAATTTACTGATTGTCTCGCCCTTAAATCTCATTTTTCTAATCCTTCATGTGATGACGCAGTTAGAATTAATTGCATGCGGCTTGATCCGTGGACTATGTTGAAAGACCCAAGTTGGGTATTTAACTGATTTGTATCCGCACCTGCCATTTTTCTGCGCTATACATTAGCGATGTAAATAACAATCCTCAAATCTTTTTTTGATTTAATGCCTTTTCCTTGACTCGTGTCGCATCGCCCGGGGTTTTTAACTACCATCTGAGCAAAGGCAGTCTTGTGGGACTTGTATCATAGTTCATGCTCACTCTTAACTTTTCGACAGTAAATTGCCAGGACAAGAGATCATCCTATCAAAGGTTTTCAGGATAATACGATGATGAAGAGTAAAAGTAAAAAACAAGAGGATGAACGATCGACTCAAAGCAATGCATCAAGGTATGATCCTTATACTTTCTTATACCCTTTTCATAAATGCCTGGGCTGTTTACCTTGTCAAGCATGGTTGATCACCTGTGTATACATTTTCGACGTGGTTTTGCTGAAGTGCACCACTGTCATGAATGACCTTGCTATTGTTTAATAGCCACACCCTGATTTTCCTTCCATTTCTTACACTCAATAACTGGGGTTTTCAGGCCTGTGTTAAGAGATCACTGGCCAAATACAAGATGTATGTGTTCGACCACATGAAAACTCCTTCGTCCTGTATTATGTTGCAAATGATTTTGTCACAAATGGTTCATGTCCTATTGCTGTTAAGTAATATGACCTTGTCTTACTAGTTAGTACTGCAATGCACCATTTTATCAACGTTGTTTGGTTTTTATTTATTTCAGAAACAATGTATTGCTTTGGTGTACTCATTGATAGTAATTTATCCAGTCTTCTGGCTGGGTTATTTATATGTAAAACATAGTTTTGTGGTTGGTTCTTTGACCTGAAAAGAGTTTGCATTTGGCTATATTACTCTACAATATTTTATATGGGCCTGTACTTATATTTCTGACCCAGGTTAGAGTTTTGGGAAAAACAAGATTGCTTTTGCTTTATTTCTGCATATTAAGGCCCTTCATCCCAAAGATTTTAATACATTGTACATATTTTTGTCTTGTTTTTAAATGGGTAGAATAAACTTTTTAAGTACTTCACTATTCATCCCTATTATGCTGTTATGCCAGTGTTCACATGCTTTATGTAACATATCCTTTTAACCTCCAACCTTATGTGTTTTCAGGAGAAGGTTGTTTTTACTTTCTGTTTGGGGGCCCTGTTGCAATGGACAGTTTGGCTTTTGCTTTAATCATGATGCTTGTTTGTTATTGGAGTTACTGAATTATTGCTTTCACTTGCCAATCAAGATATTAGATCCATCTATGGCCCATCACATTTACTGTCACAAGTATCATTTTTAAAAGGCACTTTTTGTATAAATTAAAATTGGCTATATGGAGCTATATGTGTGTTCATTGAAGCATCATAAGCACCTGAACATGTCTGATGCTTATGAATGTTACAGCAAAACAATGGTCCTTTCTATTTAAATGTGGCATTGTGTGTATTGAGAGTATATTTGAAGGCCTGTGGTTTACAGTCTTGACAGTTTAATATGATTTTTTTTAACAGTATTGTCTACTTTTCTTTTTTATAAAGATGGTATTTGCAACTGTGTATCTATCATCCTCAGGTATCTGAATTTACAAATATCAAACCGAGTGGAAACACCCTTCTATTTGATCAATAAAGATGTTTTCTTTTTTTAAAAAAAACAAAAAACAGATATCGGGTCATTTGCATGGTGCCAGACAATGCAGGAATTCAGAAACAACACACGTGGCTAGCCATTATTTTATAAAAGATGTTTGTTTATTGCATAAATGCTGTGGCCCAACATAAGTTCCTAGTATTAGAATTTGCTGCCATGTTTTCACAACAAATAATGCAGCCTGATCTCAATAGACTGTTGTGTTTTTAGATAAAGACGCAGAGAAGTTTGGATGCTAAATGCAGGTAATCACCCTCAGCATTTTACTGACTGTACACTACAGCAGGTTACATCACACTTGTAGTTTTTCTGTGTGATTTTGTGGCAGCCATTTTAGTCTTTTCAGCTGTGAGTGAAATATGTCCTCTGCTACTGATGACAGCCTCACTTTTTCATATTGTTAGATGAGCACTGTGGACATGCAGAGCAGCAGAATGAGCATAAAATAATAAAATATGGTGATTTTTATCTAACACCTAGCTAAAGTACTATATACATGCTCTCCTGAGTCACAAAATGGCCCTTGCTTTGTGTGCCCAGCTTGCTCACTTATCTGTATTAAAACTCAGCTCAGAACTACATGGAGGAGGAACAGGAAGAGTTCAGACTTTGGAAAGCCTGCACACCGCGCTGCTATAGGCTAGACGTGCACCTAGCAACAAGCCAGCCAATAATAAATCGAGATTTTTACCATGTCCCACCCATTGTTGACCTCACTTAAAACGGAAGGAGCCATGAACTTCCGAATTTGGTCACAGGCTGTGACATCTAGTAACCCAATCATTTGACTTATTTTAACTCCAGTTGAATTGTAATTATTTAATTTCGACCAATTAATCCGTGTTCCTCATATTAATCCCATACTTGTATGAATGGCTGAATACAGACATGGCCATTTTTTTTACACATTTATATAAATCCATTCAAATTTCAAAATAGTGTTATTGTAATCTTTAAAACACCCAATCGATTAAATATGCCCATGTACACTGATTTTTTTTAATAATTTTAAGACACAAACCCATGTCTTTCCAAAGCCATAAATGTAATGCAGTGTTTCCTGGAGATTTATTCTGAATAGCTGGTGCGCCCCCACGTGCCCAGGCGAGGTACTGCACGCAATGAAAGCCAGACAGCAGAGGTCACCATATCAAGCTAGATTTGTTTTTTTTTTATTTTTTATTTCATCCACTGATGACCCCCATCACATTAATGTGCTGTCATCTCAGTATACCAGCTTTGGTCTATTGTGTTTGTTTACATTGTGATACATTTATCAAAGTTGAACTTGATTGCATTGGAATATACCCCTTGAGATTGTTTTCCGAGGGGTCCCAAAAACATTTGAAGCTTCTTGTTTGCTGTGACGCTGAGTTATGGGGCATTTCTTTCTGACTACGTTACATATTGTGCCAGTGGTTCACAACCAGGGGATTTGGACCTCTTAAGGAGACCCAAGATAAATTTGATAGGTCAAAATTTTTGAAATAGTTTTTTGATTTATTTAAAGAAACATTGCTGTAACACAAAATTTAGTTTCTTTCTGACAGTTTTTCTTGTGGGGGAAAAACACTTTCACTTTTTCAGGCCTCTAAAAATCCTTCAAATGAAATAATTTGAGAGGGGAAAATAATCATGCTCATACTGCTCATAACTCATGCTCAACTATAACCTGTGATGAAAGGTCACAAGTAGACACTGCTTCAATTTAAGGAATCATAAGATAACAAAGGATAGGAACCGGTTGCATGTGCTCTGGACTCATTGTTTCATATTTATCAATCTTTTATCAATCGTTATATTCTTGTTCCTCCACAAAACGTATCAGGTTTGAGGATGTGAGTTAGGCTACTGAGAGTACATATATGATTTTACTGTTTTCTTTTATTTCTAAACTTTATTCCTTGGATATTTTCTTCATATGAGTAATTATGGCCATTGTAGTATTTTCTGATCATATTACTGCTATACTGTTTAGCGGAGAGGAACCATTTTAATTCTTTTTAATTTACAGTTTAGCTCAGTTTCAATTTGTTATTTTAGTGGTGAAGCAGGTCTAGGCTTTTAAAAAATGACTAAGGGTGTGCCTTAAGAGGGAATCAGTTACAGTCACAAAGTTACTCATGCAGGTACTTGTCAATGCAGTTTTTCCATGTCCTAGTGAGAGTGTGTGCTCTGAGTTTGAATTTTAAGACATTTTTAAGTTGCTGCCACTGTCAACTCCACTCACATATTTGCCATGTTGTCGTTGGGTGTACAGATTTATGTAAGCAACACATATATGCATTGCAAAATGGAAAGAATGAATATGTTCTTGTTCCTGTAGCAATTCAGCATCAGAAGAATCCAACCGCTCTGCGTCGGAGTCAGGAAGTCAGTCAGAGAGCGAGCATGGCAGTGAGAGGCGGAGATCCCACAACTTCGAGTCAAACAGCTCCTCGGAGTCAGAGAGTCACTCAGAGTCAGAGAGCGAGTCTGCAGAATCCAAATCACAGCAAACCACAACAGAAGTCAAAGACAAGCCAGTTAGAAAGAAAGAGCGTCTGGCAGATGTGAAGAAGGTAAAGGTCACTGAGCTTTTGGGAGGTACCGAAGTTTTCTCTTTAGTGTTTCTAAAGCAGGCTATGGTTCCTGTCCTCTAAGAATGGAGATTGAGTTATTACTGTATGTATTCAGGTTCTTTAGCTGTAGTTACAAAGTTATGCAAGTGTTTCTTTATCTATAGCTGTGGCCCAGGTCCATACCGAGTCCTAATTCAAAGCAGGTTTTGAGAATGCAGTGTGTAGTCTGTTGACATTGGAGAAATAGTATAAACGTATAAAAAATATATAATAGTGTGTACTAAAACACTTTACTCTTAAATGTACACTACTGTCCTTCAGTGTATGGAGGAAATGGAGGCACTACTCTGCTAGTAAATTGCTGGTGCAGTAAGATAGCTACAGAAACACCTAGGAAAACAGAAAATAAACATGACCTCTTTACAAAAACATGTGCTTTGGCCTTCCAAAGCTGGAAGTTTTCTTTTGACATTCATCACACGTATTCCGTAATTTACTCTCCGAAATTTACTTAAAGTATGTTTATTTTTTATACTAACAGCAAATAAGGTATATTATGGCAAAAATGCCAAAAAATCCCTAGTTATAGCTTCTAAATTGTGAACATTTTCTGCTTTTCTCTGTTATGTAAAATGTCATCTTGGACAGCAGATAAATGAAAATAGTCATTAGTTGCAGCCTGATAGCACATACTTTGAAATTAGAATGTAGAAAGGGGTTGGGACATTTTGTTTGTATAGTGATACAGAAAGACAGTGGCTCTCTGATAGCAGTTGCTCTGTGTTAACAGATGTGGGATGAACATCCAGATGTGTATGGGGTCAGGAGGTCGAATCGCAGTAGACAAGAGCCGGCTCGTTTAAACATTGGAGCTGGGGTAAGCAGATGTGAATGAAAGGTTGAAGGAAAGAAACGGTTGAAAGAATAGTAATATGCTGCATGGCCAGGCTGCACAATTATTGGCATCAGCGTTCTAAACGAGCCACTTGTGCCATCTAGTGGATATTATAAAGAAGTGCTGCTACACCTCAGGTGGAAATAAACACCTTACTGATATGTTTACCTTCTGTGCCGAATGTATTTACAGGGTAGCAGTGACTCAGAGAGTGAAAGTCCCAAGAGAAAAACATCTCGAGCCAAGAAAAAGGAGTAAGTATGAAGATTGTGAACATCTTTGGGTGTTTGTATTATTATTTCATTCATTTATAATTTGCTTGATAGTACAGAATCACATTCCTTCAATTCTGCAACGTTGAGACACCTGCACTGAACTATTTTGTTAGCAGAATGTTTGTTGTCGATCCATGCAGTAGATTTGTACAAGTTATGTCTGTGTTTGTCATTGTGTTGCCAGTCTGTGTTCATATCGTGATCCTTGTCATTTGAACCTTTTTTATAAATGGGTATCTGTTTGCTCCAAATGGGCTCAGTTAGTTTTAGTCAGCCAGTTCATGTTTGACATTTACATCAAATTTGATTGGTCAGATCATTGGCTTATCCCTGATCAAACTGGGTGAACACCCTATGGACCAGTATTTCATGAAATTTAAAATTGGTTATAGCAGTGATGGGCCTTGAGGGTGAACTTGTGGTATTTCTTTGTTGTAAGAAATATCTGGAAAGATGATGACTCAAATGATGAAGAGGAGGAGGAGGAGGAGGCTTCCGACAGTACAGACAGTGAGCAGGAAGAGAAAAAAGTTAGATCCAGACGTCTTCCTGCTAGAAGGTAAGAGTGTAGCGAAGCCTGGCCATCAGACAGCTACCCACTGGTCACCTCCAAATCATCCCGCATTGTGTTTCCCTTTACTTTGGTGTGAAGCATAAACTGGAATTCTGCAGCCTGATGTTCTAGAAATTCAGCACATCTGAAATTTTATCTAATCGTTAAACATGATGCAAATATTTTTCAAATTGTAAAAAGGAAGTGCGGCTACTCTGGCCACTGGTTGCAGTTTGTCAATCATCGAGAGACAAAAATAATTGTGACACTGATGCAGGAGGTTGATTTCTCATATCTGAGTGGTTTGTGTGTTTTTATGCTGTAAAACTGTTTTTTGTTTTACAGACCTCAGACAAAATCATCAACAGCCAAAAAGCAGCTGTCTCAAAAAGGAAGGAAGTCCAGGAAGCAGGAGTCGTCTGCTGAAGAAGACGACGACGACGATGACGATGACGACGATGACGACGATGAGGAAGACACTCCAAAGAGACAGACTCGAAGAAGGGGTGCAACAAAAGTCAAAAGGTGCATTTCTGATCCTATAGTGTTTCTTTCCTCCCAGAGATTTTGATTTCATGTAAGAACAAGTTTCTCTTTGCATTGGATTGTTAGACCTGGACATTTAGTTGAGGATGTTTTCCATCACAGCAGGTATTAGAAAGTTGAAACATCACCTGTATCCACTCGATCCTTACCCCCTGTTCTGTTGTGTTACAGTTATAAAGAAGACCAACATGACTTTGAAACAGACTCTGATGACCTGATTGAAATGACGGGGGATGCCGGCGAGGAGCAGCAGGATGATGACAGTGAGACCATTGAGAGGGTTATGGACACCAGGATAGGCAAAAAAGGAGGTGATGCAGTTTTGCTTGTCTCCTATTTTGAAAACCACATTGCCTCTCATCAAAATATTCTAAATATATATATAATTTCTCTCTTCTAGCTACTGGGGCTTCCACTACTGGGTATGCTGTGGAGGAAAATGGGGACCCCTGCGAAGGCTTTGACCCTGAGAAGGATGAAGGGGAGACTCAGTATCTGATTAAGTGGAAGGGCTGGTCCTACATCCACAACACCTGGGAGGGTATGGACTCGCTGACGCTGCAAAAGGTCAAGGGACTAAAGAAACTGGACAACTACAAAAGGAAACACGAAGAGCTCAGTTCATGGTGAACGTCTATGTTTTCACATTAACATTTTATTTGCAAAATGTAGATCTGTCAAGAGTTTTCACCGTTTTATTCTGCCCTTGTTTGTAGGTTGAAAAAGGCATCTCCTGAGGATATAGAGTTCCATAACTGCCAACAGGAGCTCACTTCTGACTTGAGCAAGCAGTTTCAGTTTGTGGAGCGTGTTATCGGTAAGAATTCATTATCAAATGTATTTTCTTTCATCTGGTAGTGCTGCAGGTAACCTTTTTACATATACAGCTGCATGTTGAACTTCCGTTTTACTAAAAGGCATTTTATTATTAACAGCAACAAAAACCGGAAAGACACCAGGAACCTCCGACTTTCCCTGTGAGTCGCTTTTCTCATTTTTACACCATCGCTCTCCCGTTCTGTTGCTGCCTCTTTTAAGTTTTCTTACTTTTTGTCACACTCGTTTAATAATTTGTTTGCTTTTTAAACAGCTCATAGCCACAAGACACCATCCTCTAATGAGCCAGAGTATCTATGCAAGTGGATGGGCTTACCCTATTCAGAATGCAGCTGGGAAGATGGAGCTTTGGTTAGAAAGAGGTTTCAACTCTGCATTGACAGCTTCACGAACCGAAACTCATGTAAAACAGTCCCCTCTAAAGATTGCAAGGTAAGTCAAATGGGAATGACCCAAAATGGTCTAGTCTTCATGTTTTAGTGCTTCCCTTTTTATTTGATATTATTGAAAATTATTTAAAATGCTTCTGTTTTTTTCATCGTGTCAGGTATTGAAGCAAAGGCCAAGGTTTGTTGCTCTGAAGAAACAACCATCCTATATTGGAGACGACAACCTTCAGCTGAGAGATTATCAGCTGGACGGGTTGAACTGGTTGGCTCACTCCTGGTGCAGGTACTGTGTAAATAAATATAATAATTTGTGTCGGATTTGATGACCATATTTGGGAAAAGAAAACATGTGTGAAAATGTGTCTTTTTTAAAAAAAGTAAATAGGTGGAACCATTCCCTTTTTCTTGTTGCTTGTCCTCAGGTGCAATAGTGTTATCCTCGCTGATGAGATGGGGCTTGGAAAGACCATCCAGACCATCTCCTTCCTGTCCTACCTGTTTCACCAGCATTTGCTGTACGGTCCCTTCATATTGGTGGTGCCTCTGTCCACGCTCACCTCCTGGCAGAGGGAGTTTGAAACCTGGGCCCCGGACATGAATGTGGTGGTCTACCTCGGTGACGTCATGAGCAGGAAAACGGTAAGTTGAATCTGTAGAGGTTATCTTTTACTGTCTGGTAGCTCCAGAGTTGGGCAGAATAACATATGTTGTTGTTTCTGTTTTATATAGATACGTGACTACGAGTGGGTAAACCATCAAACGAAGAGGATCCGTTTCAATGCGCTATTAACCACTTACGAAATTCTACTTAAAGACAAGGTAAGTGCAATTATCAGTATTTCTTTACAATTGTATATATTATTATTGCACAGTGTGTCTGCATGAAGAGAATCGATCATTTTGGTTTACAAGGACGTAACATTTGTCTCCAGGGAGTGCTTGGGAACATCAACTGGGCGTTCCTGGGCGTGGATGAAGCTCACAGGCTGAAGAATGACGACTCCCTGCTGTACAAAACATTAATGGAGTTCAGGTCCAACCACAGACTCCTCATTACTGGCACTCCGCTGCAGAACTCCCTCAAAGAGCTCTGGTCACTGTTGCACTTCCTCATGCCTGACAAGTACGTCTTGGATTAGATGTTTTATATGATGCCAATCAAAAGCATGGAATATGCCATTAGTTTGAATTCAGCCAGAGATGAGTGACATTTGTTGTCTCTGCACTGCAGGTTTAATTCCTGGGAGAATTTTGAGGATGAACACGGGAAAGGGAGGGATAATGGTTATCAGAGTCTTCACAAGGTCCTCGAACCCTTTCTTCTGCGACGTGTCAAGAAAGATGTGGAAAAATCTCTCCCCGCCAAGGTGGAACAGATCCTTCGTGTAGACATGACTGCACAGCAGAAACAATTTTACAAGTACGATTTTATTTCTGTGTGTTGTAACCTTTTTATTGCATTTGTCTTTCACACAAACCTCTTGTACAGTAGCTGCGTTTTGTTCCTCAATATTTCCAGGTGGATTTTAACGAGGAATTACAAAGCTCTTTCCAAAGGCACCCGAGGCAGCTCCTCTGGCTTCCTGAACATCGTGATGGAGCTTAAAAAGTGCTGCAACCACAGTTTCCTCATTAAACAGCCTGAGGATGGAGACACTGAAACACAACAGGAACACCTGCAGGTATGTCTCTCGTCATGAGCCCTCTTTACCTCCCAGCGACACCTGAGACGATCTCCACTCTACCAAGGAAACTAGTTGCGACATAACAAAGATGAAAACTAGACAATTCCAACAACAGAAGGCTTAGTGCCACTTAAATTTTCTTGAATTCTAGTGTTTATGCCCTAATTTTGTACGTTATTAGAGTCTAGTGAGGGGCAGTGGTAAGCTGGTGCTGCTGGACAAGCTGCTGACCCGACTCAGAGAAAGAGGCAACAGAGTCCTGATCTTCTCCCAGATGGTCAGGATGTTGGACATTCTGGCTGAATACCTTGCCAAGAATCGCTACCCATTCCAGGTAAAGATTAGCACATTTTCAAGGTTGCATTCCTCATTTCTGTGCTAC
This sequence comes from Gadopsis marmoratus, assembly GCA_036023855.1. Lineage (NCBI taxonomy): Eukaryota > Metazoa > Chordata > Actinopteri > Centrarchiformes > Percichthyidae > Gadopsis > Gadopsis marmoratus. Next base: position 30,925 of record JAVQJF010059585.1, read on the forward strand.
ACAGGACCTCAGTTCACGTACAAAACAATATGCTGAGTTTGTGGTTACTCAAAGGTAGTACAGTAACTTTTTATAGATCAAACGTTTGGAATTCTGCTAAAAAAAAGTGTTAGAACAGAAAAACTGGGGAATGTTTTGAGTGCCTTTTTTTATTTGCAGAAAAAATTTACATTTTGGCTTTAGAATCATATACATATGATTGTATTTACAGATGACGGTGCTGTCAGGGTTAATAGAAAATGTCGTGGAATGGAAATATAATCCTCATTAAGTGTAACCAGCTGCATCACCAGTAACTCCAGAAACTGGTGTTTGCAGTGATGGGGCTTTTGGGGGTGGGGGTGGTTGTGTTGGGTGAGTTGGACTCCGATGAGGATCGGATGTCAGTGTTATTGCACACATACTCGGCCAAGCTGAGAGTTCATGTGGTTATTTATATCAACAAGATATTTTGAGCTGAAGACCAGCCGAACTCACTAGACTCGGTTTGCTTTTGCTGACTTTTTCCTTGGCGTTGACTGTTGTCATCAATCTATACATATAGACCGTGTCCTCTGGCATGTAAAGCAAAGTGATGCCAAGGTTTTAGCAGATAGCAGCCCAGGAAATATTCAAAGGTTAAGTTTCTCTGTTTGCCCCTCTCCTCTGCAGCGGCTGGACGGTTCCATAAAGGGAGAAATCCGAAAGCAAGCACTGGACCACTTCAACGCAGAAGGCTCAGAGGTGTGTAGACTAATGACTTAATGCTACTAAATTATAGACCAGGAGATTCCAAGTCTGAAAACCTAATTTGGTATTCAATTTGTGATTAAGCTGCAGCAAATAAGATCTTTCAGTCGGTTGTCAAATAATCACACCATATTTATTAGAATGTTAACCTATCGCAGACCAGGCTTGAAAATCTTATTGGGATAATGTCTGTTTTGAACAAACATAGTATATGTTGTGCTTGTTTTTTTTCTTTTAGAGCAGTAGCAGGTTACGGTCATATTTGAAATATTGTGCAAAAAGGATAAAATATACATGATTACTTGAAAGAGTCTGAAGTTGTAGTGAATTTGGTGATTTCATGATTACCATTTCTCTATTTTGTTATTATTCATAATGAAAGACATATTTACAAATGGTATGTGTTGAGGTGTATTGCTCGATTAGATGTGTGTATATGTATGTGTAACAGTTTCATGTTTTCTAGGACTTCTGCTTCCTGTTGTCCACCAGAGCTGGAGGTTTAGGGATAAACTTGGCTTCAGCAGACACTGTAGTCATCTTCGACTCTGACTGGAACCCTCAAAATGACCTACAGGCACAAGCCAGGGCTCACAGGATCGGCCAGAAGAAACAGGTTTGGCTCAAATTGGTGACTTTCACTTCTACAGAATTGCTAAGATTATTGTATAGCAAGTAAGGGAATTACATCAATGGTTTCCTTTCGAAGGTGAATATTTATCGACTGGTCACCAAAGGAACAGTGGAGGAGGACATCATTGAGAGGGCAAAGAAAAAGATGGTTTTAGACCATCTTGTCATTCAGAGAATGGACACCACTGGTCGAACTGTACTGGACAGCAACTCTGGAAACACAAAGTAAGATGTCAGAAATGAGTTGCAGGTATTTTGCTGATTGATTTACTTTAATATTGAGATATTGAACCTCTCTGTGTGTGTTGACATTGCTGCTTTTTTTTTTAACAGTTCAAACCCATTCAATAAAGAAGAACTGACGGCCATCCTCAAGTTTGGTGCAGAGGAGCTTTTCAAAGAGGCAGAAGGAGAGGAGTCTGAACCGCAGGTATTACAATGACTGACTATTTGCCCGTGCATTAAAAGTACTTGTGTGACATATTTGTAAAATTACACTGGGTTGTCTTTGTAATTGTAGGAGATGGATATTGATGAGATCCTGAGGTTGGCTGAAACAAGAGAAAGTGACCAGGGCTCAAGTGCTACAGATGAACTTCTATCTCAGTTTAAGGTTGTTATTACTGTTTTGTACTTATTGTAAAGTGTCTAAACACCTATCTTTAGGCCCTGACCTGAAATCATGGCAATGTCAATGTCAGGCATCCCTTTAACTCCTAATTCTTTCTTTCTCCTCTCTGCATGTTGCTGCAGGTGGCCAATTTCTCCAGCATGGAAGAGAGCACTACTGAGTTTGAGGGGAGGCCCATACGGGAATGGGACGAAATCATCCCTGACGAGCAGCGGCGCAAAATTGAGGAGGAGGAGAAACAGCGGGAGATGGAGGACATCTTCATGCTGCCCAGAAGCAGAAGTTCTAACAAGAGGGTAAGAGGAGAGATGTTCTTTGCCCACTTTCAGAAATGATAGCTGCAGTGAATGCATACAGTGAACTGTTGCATCTCAAACATACAGATTTAAAATCCGTACTGTCATCCAGCATTTGAATCCGGTCAGTTGAATAAGGTGTTGCTGTCGTTCCTCTGTCTTTCAGGCTCAGGCCAATGACAGTGATAGCGATGTGGGCTCCAAGCTGAAGCACCACTCCTCAGGCTCTGACAGTGAGACTGATGATAGTGATGAAGACAAGAAGCCCAAAAAGAGAGGCAGACCCAGAGCCCGCAAAAACAACGTGGATGGCTTCACTGATGCAGAGATACGCAGGTGAAGGAGCTTTTTCTTCTTTCTTGTATTACAGTGCATTTGTTGGTTTCCTTTCATGAACACAATTAAAATGTATTCATAATTATTTAATTACCAGGTTCATTAAGGCATACAAGAAATTTGGATCTCCACTTGAAAGGTAAGCATATTGGTAACTGATATTAATAATAAATATAGGTATATGTCATGGGATTGGTAAAATATGAATTGTCTGACAGGCCATGCAGTCAAGTGCTCTTTTCTGTATCCAGGTTGGAAGCCATCGCCCGAGACTCCGAGCTGGTTGACAAATCCATAGCAGATCTGAAGAGACTTGGTGAACTTATTCATACTAGCTGTGTGACTGCAGTGCAGGAGCACGAGGAACACCTGAAAGAGAACCCAGTTGAAGGTGTGTTAGTTGTACTTCTTTAGAACTCTTTGAAATGATAGCATTTTTCAGGCCCAAAACTGATGTGTGTTGTTATTCCAGCCAAAGGTCCAGGGAAACGGCGAGGAATCAACATCAAGATCTCCGGAGTGCAGGTCAACGCCAAGACCATCATCCAGCACGAGGAAGAGTTTGAGCCTCTGCACAAAGTAGTGCCCTCCGATCCTGCTGAGAGAAACAAGTAACTACCACTGCAAATATAAGAAGGAGCACAAGCTTTGTATTATGTTCAAGATAAGATGTTGAGAGAAGTGCATGTGTGTTGCAGATTAGAGTTGACAAGTCTCTGTTTCCAAACAGGTTCCAGCTGACATGCAGGGTCAAGATAGCCCACTTTGATGTAGACTGGGATCTGCAGGATGACATTCAGCTCTTGCTTGGCATCTATGAGCACGGCTTTGGCAACTGGGATCTGATCAAGACGGATCCTGACCTTAAACTCGCTGATAAGGCAAATGTCTAATTTCTACCTTTTCAGTTTGAGATGGTTCTTATTTAAAGAGGAAAAATGAAGAAAGATATAAATATAAAAACACGAGAACACTGTTTCAATGACTACATTAATTTGGCCTGTTACCTTTTACAAGTCAAGATCTGGTCAAAACAAAATTCTTTCACCATCTGTCTTCATTAGCACCATACTCAGCACCTCTTTTACTCATGTATCGGAGGATAAAGGAAGCAGTCTAACATTTACGTCCCTCTGCACAGATTCTCCCAGACGATCCAAGCAAGAAGCCTCAGGGCAAGCAGTTGCAGGCGAGAGCCGAGTATCTTCTCAAGCTGCTGAAAAAAGAGCAAGACAGTACAGACCTGTCTAAAACAGGGGAGGAGGTATGCCACCATTAATCACTGAGTAACTCATCCATGTTGTTTTCACCACATGGTGTTTGCCTTTGATCTGCGCAAAGCGACCTCCCGCCCACACAGCTAATCCCGTCTCTTCCTCTAAAGGTCAAAGTGAAGAAGAGGAAGCCTCGGGTGAAAAAGGAGAACAAGATTCTCAAGGATGAGCAGGGCAATGACATCGCCTCCCCCCGCCTGTCTGACAACCCATCGGAGGAGGGCGAGGTCAAGGTCAGCCAGCAGTATCACCTGCTAGTCTGTAGGGTTTAGGCTGAGTTATGCTTCTGTGTTGCGGTCTTCTGCTGCCTACAGTACACGTGATGGCTTTGCATTTATGTGCAGGCTCTCGTTGTAGCTCATGTGCTCCTCCTAAAGAAAACATGTCTATGCTTCGGATTTTCTCATTTTTTCCTAATTGTTCCAGGTGCAAGTAGCGTTTGTTGAAAGTAAAAACAGACATTTTCTTGCAGTGGTGCTACTATAGGTCAGGCCATGCAACACCTTAACAAAGAAAGTGTCAATTTGGCTTAATTTTTTTAGATAAGCAAGAGCAATGGTACATTTGATTATGGGTGCACCACACCAGCCTCAGCCTTCTGTTATATTGTTTAACGTACGCTGTTGTCTCTCGTGTTTGAGCAGGACGATGGAACAGAGAAGTCCCCTGCCAAGAAAAGACAAAAGAAAAAGGATAACAAAGAGAACAAAGAAAAACAGGGAACTCCTAAAAAGGAGAAGGACGGGGACAAAGAAAAGAAGGGTTCCAAGCCCAGAAAGGAAAAGGTATCTCAGCAAAGAACTCACAACCGCGATTTGCTCAGACGTTTTCAAATTTACATGGATATAAGATTGATGGGAAAACTTTAATGCTGACCATTATTATTGCATTAAAAGAACGTAGCTATAAAGGAATGGGCATCCTGTGACTAATCTATTGAAGGTGTGAATGGCAGTTAATTGTCTTGCTGTCTGGTCTTTCAGGCTAAAGCAGCCAAAGGGAAGAAGACACAAGGTCCAGTTCACATTACAGCTGGGTCTGACCCCATCCCCATTGAAGGAAAGGAGGATGATGAACTCGACCAGGAGACTTTCAGCATTGTGAGTATCTGTTTGAATTCTTGTGCGAGGATTAGTGGAGTTTGACGAGTAATGTGCGAGAGTTGTGCGCGTCTTATCAGCAAGCAGTGCATTACGATGATATTGTCAATTTGTGCACGTGTCTAGTGTAAGGAGCGCATGAGGCCAGTGAAAAAGGCCCTGAAGCAGCTCGATAAACCAGATGAGGGTCTGTCTGACCAGGAGCAGCTCCAGCACACTCGCACATGCCTCCTGAAAATTGGAGACCGAATCACAGAGTGCCTTAAAGCCTACAGTGACCCCGACCATGTCAAAATATGGCGACGGTAAGAAGATGAAATAATATGTTTGTGAAATCAATCATGATGCTCACCTGTTTAATTCTAATAATCATTTTTCTGCCTTTTTTTTTTTTTTGCAGAAACCTCTGGATATTTGTATCTAAGTTTACAGAGTTTGGTGCAAGAAAGCTCCACAAGCTTTACAAAATGGCACAAAAGAAGCGATCGCATGAGGAAGAGGCAAGTTGTTCCTGTTTCTAGCTGTCAACACTCCCGGTTTATCAAGTGATAGGACGTGAACATGATCTTTTGTGCATCACCAACACTGAAAATATCCCGTGACATTTCCAGAAGGAGCATAAGAAGAAGGAGGATCCTGCTGGGAGGGTCAAATCTTTCAGACCAGAGCCCTCTGGTTCCAGTCGAGACTCCACAGGTACTCAGCCATCCTCCAAATCTGCATCTCACCAGCCAGGCTCCCACGGACACCACAGAGAACCGTACAACGCGGCTAACAAAAGGCACTTTGGCAATGACGGTACGTGGGCTTTAGAGGTGCAGCTATGCACCATTTGACAGAGCCCGGCTAGCTGTTTCCCCATTTCCAGTCTTTGTGTTAAGCTAAGTTATCCGTGTCCTGTTCTGCAGCTTCATATTCACCATACCGACATCATTCTTTCACTATAATGGCGCTTTTAAATGTCAGCTTTTACATGTTTCATTACAGATAGGGGAGACTGGCAGAGGGACCGTAAATACAATTACCCAGGTAACAGCAACCAGTCATGGCAGGGAGACCGACATCATCCCTATGATCGTTACAAGGATCACTACGGTGATCGACGTTCACATGGAGACTCCTACCGCAGCTCAAGCAGTTACCGGAACAACAGCTCCCCTCGAAAACGGCCATATGACCAGTACAGCAACGACCGGGACCACAGGGGTCATAGACCCTATTATGACAGGTGAGTTACTCAAACCTCATTACATGTTTTAGTTTAAATATCATGGGAATATGTCATCACTGATTTAAAAATGCTATAAATTATATTTCAGGAATCCAGACCCCAAAAGAAGACGTTCTGATGAATTCCGTCCCAACTATCACCAGGGAAGAGAAGGACCTCTTCAGGACTTCAGGAGGATGCCAGAGCACAGGCCAACCGGTCCCCCTGGGCCAGAGCACTATAGCAGGCCCTTTCACCCTGACAAACCTCCTCCTCTGCTGGACCCTCGCTCCCCACAGACTCAGAAGTCCCCCCAGGACTCCCGCTCTCCACCTGAGCGGCTCGTGGAGCCAAACCCTGTGGGAGATTCTACCTGGAACAACAGGAAAACATAAGGTACGCCTGTGCTGAGTTAGAAACTGATCTGGGTGTTTTGTCCAGGGTCAAAGCCACATGCTGCTGATGGACAAGTCTGGACTTGCCAATCATAAGCTCACAGCAGGAGAAGGAATCGAACATGTGCCCTCTTTCCCAGCAAAATTATTTTGCTCTTTTCCCCCCCAGTGACAGTGGCTGTGAATGATTTGTGCCCTGAAGGAAGACGTTTGTTTCCACCTGTCATCGTCATGATGAAAAATAAACAAACTTAAGCATCTTTATTTAAATGAATTGACTCGATCAGTCAACCATGACAAAGACTGAGTGGAATGCTGATGGATGCTTAGTCCCATGGACTATTGTCTGAGGAGAATTTAGGATACATGAACGATGGCTGATCTCAATCCTAAAAGTGCCTGAAGGTTTTGGCCTTTTTGAATGGTAAATGTATGGGATTATTCCCAAAGGAAGAATGACATGGAGATTATTTTATTTTATTTTTTTGTGTGTTTAGCTTTAAATGTTTCAAACGATGTCATTTAGAAGAGTTCAATACAAAAGAATGCGTAATGTGTTATCATCTGCACCTTCAAAATGTTTGTCCTGAGCATGTAGCTGAACTGAATCATGGGAGTATCACGACGTGGGTTAAAGTGGTGTCGTGATGGGACAGCCTAATTCTGTAGAAATTTGAATGATCAATCAAAGCCAGTATTTTTCCTCTAAACACTCGATAAAAAGTTTGAAAAGGTTTTTAGCAAATTCATGTTTCATGTGTACAAATCATTATTTCTGTATTTGTG
>JAVQJF010059597.1:0-37754 GCA_036023855.1 Gadopsis marmoratus
CTCTCCTCTCCTCTCCTCTCCTCTCCTCTCCTCTCCTCTCCTCTCCTCTCCTCTCCTCTCACATTTCCCACCCTCTACTTCCTAAGCTAACAGCTCGCAGTGGGAGCTGACCTATAACAGAAAGCCAGTTATATTGGAGAGAAATTCCCAAGTAGCAGGTTGAGAGGCAGCAAGATGCCAGTTGTGGCTGCCGGGTAGCTGCAGTGATTGCTTGTCACTCCTTATCGCCACACCAGCAGGTGTCTAAGACACGCTGTACTGCGGTACTCTGAGGGGATTCACAATTATAACACCCTGGCCACCGGCTCACACGTTGCCACCACCACACACAACTCCCATCCCCACCTCCACCCAACCATAAATCTGCTCTTTTTTTCGTACTCTCTTCACATCAAGTGAAATCCTGCTGGCCAATAGTAACTTAGGAATCCTGTTATGGGCTCGCTCCTCCAAACACCTGCACAGGCTCTGATAAGCATCCTTATCTGCTCAGCCCCATGTCTCCTCTCTGCACCCAGGCAGAGCAGGAGTGCCCTAAAGCTGGAGTGGAGGGTATATAACACCACCATGGGTGGTCACATTGATTGTTTTTAAACCACATTATCATGTCTGGTGTGTCATGTTAAAGAGGGTTTGGAAGCATGAGGAAAGAGGCCGCTGCGGCAGCAAAGCGAGGTGTTAAATCCTTTTCTGTGGTGAAGTTTTCCTATTTAAAATCACACCGGCTGCCTGGCTCGGGCGTACTGCCTGCAGTACAAGGCCTCATATGAAGAATCACCCCTTTATGCCGTTCTCCCATCTTTGTAATTACACATGAGGAATGAGAGGAGACATCTGCATGCCAGCACTTTGAGGAGGGGAGGAAGGAGACAACAAAGGGCAGAGCAGCTTCTCACAAAGACTTTCCAATTTGCAGCTTGCAGCTGTTTCTCTACAGAGAGCTTGTCGAACGGCCCGTCCTCTCTCAGCCTGAAAGTGACTCACAATCCAATCGCTGATTTTCTTCTTCTTGTCCATTATCAGGTGTTTAGGCGTGGACATGATGAAGACACAGATCATTTGGGAGTGACAGCTGCACAAACTGTACTCACACACACACACACACACCACCTACTGTTCATGAATAGGGGTCTCTCTGCGTATGTCCTCATGGAACACAATCTACGCATGTATTTACACAAGTGTTGGAAACTGTGTGCATGTGACTGTGTACAAATGTTGAGCAGTTTTTGCATTGTGCTTGCTTGTTTCCTAACGTTTCATTCATTCATTGTTTCACCTTTGTTTAGCTGCATATGCTATACAAGATTGAAAACCAAATGAGTCTAATGGATCCACAAGGCATGGCACTGTAACTCGTAAATTAGGTCCACAGATGTGGTTCTGTAGATTAATCTTCATGCTCATGAGCAATTATTCTGGCGGTGACACTGAGGCATGAGGCTGATTTGAAACAATTACAGCTCAGGTTGGGCAAAATTAGCTCGTTCATTTCCCAAGGCCGCTGCTGAGTGAGAGTGAGGGCATTTTTAAAAAGCAGCCACGGGGTAATCAGTTTGAACATACCAGTAGGCACATCATCAGCCAGCCTTTTAGCCTTAGCATGGACACTTTAGGGTTAAATTCCTCCCATAGATTGTCTCTCAGTTTTGATATTAGATATTAGTCAGGGTTTTGTAAGCATATGTGGCTGTTTAAAATTATCTTTGAATCGCTACTGTGTTTGTTTTTTCTTGAAGTGTTACCTACATAGAATGTAGCTAATTTATGCATTTCCACTGTGCTAACCTTCACAGCTGGAGGACTGTTATTACCACAGTCATTCTCATGTAACTGCATTTCTGTTCCTCAAATAATAAAAGAGCTGTCTTCCACTTCCCTGCTACGTGTTAAAAGGTACGGAAAAAATATTGGGCCCTGCAGCTAAGACTTGAAAAGAACAGGAAAGCTTTGCTTTTTTTTATAGCCAGTACACATTTCCATTAAGAGTTTTAATTGGCCGTAGACACATGCCTAAAAGGGGAATTCAAATTAGGTGTGTTATAAGAAAAGTCTAAAACAAAGAACCTGGAAAGGCAGAATGAGTGAGGAAAGAGACATTTTGTGAAAAACAAATTCAGGTGGGATGGGAGTAGGTCATCAGCAGGCCATTTGATAAATCTGCTCTGGAAGGCAATTTGATGGCTCGCTCACCGCAAATACAACTTCCTTAACTGGAGCTCTTTTGCAGAACAATGGATGTAATAATACACACATAATGTACAGTCAATACTCTCTGTAAGCAGTTTGCTGGTTTCGTTTATATAAATATCAGGATGTTTCTCTCCTGTGATACCTACGAATCTCAGAATAGTTGCAGTTGAGTAAATGGATCATTAATTGCAAAGAGCTTTTCTCCTTTGAGGATGTGTTGTGAGACACTGTCCATCTCTGATGAGAATTCAGCACAGCTACAACTTCATTTTCAGTTTCACATTGGTCACAGCTTCATTGCCACCTTTTTGTCTTTCAGTGTCAGTGTTTTCATCTGTTGTTCCTCTCATCAGCTGAGGAGTTAAAATTAGAAAAGCAACCTCTGTCTCATGCTTATTTCCTCCTGTACACCAAATCCTCCTTCTCTGAGGATCCAACTAGCCCGGCTCGCCCACCATATCTAATCAATTCATAATGAGGTGTCACCGTTGCCATGATGGCTGTGTGATGCTTGGTTGACCAGCCTGATATTTATTCATGTAAAAGCGATGTCGCACTTAATGCCACTTCCACAAATGACTCAATTTGCTAAGGAAATGAACCTCATCCGAGTTCCTGTCAGTCCTGCAGAATTCCTGGACCTGGGTTCTTGCGTATGTGTGGGCATGTCACAGCTTTGAATTAGTTTGTTTGCTTTTTGACATGCCACTGCAAGATGGTAATGCGAGTTGATAATGAAAATGGAGACGAGGGCAACGTTGACTCTCTCAGACAGATGTTCAAACTGTTTGTCGAAAACGGGGGGAATGATCAAAGGTAATATATGACAGTGTCTGTGTTATAAAAGTTAATTTTGTTTTTTACCTAGAGGGAAAGGTCCGGCAGCTGTCATTATCTTTGTAAAGCAAAGGGAGGAGATTAGGAAGAGTGTGGGTGACTTATTAAAGCTGCTCACCCTAAGGCTTGAAAGCAAAAAGAAACAAATTTATTTTGAGATTTTTTTTTTCTTTCTTTGCTGTTTATCGTCTCAGTGAAGTTCTGTGTACAGCTGCTGCTGTAGAGCAATGGCTAGCCATCGGCACCATCTGCATAGATTAATGTGTTTGATATTTCCCTTCTCCGCTTCCTTTTTCCTGCGTAGCGTCAGGGATCTGTAGCATCTCTGTTGCCAACCCATAGCGGGCTGCCTCTTAGGGCTTCGCAGTGGGGAAGCTGAGCAATTTGTCTCTGGATGGCTCCAGGCTTATCGTCCCTGCTTGACAGATGGGCCTTGCCTCTGCTCAGGTTGGGTTCAGTAGTAACGCGCTGCTCGCTGCTTGCCTGACAGAACTCATTATAGACACTCCCCGGGAGAAGAAGCACCTCCACGAGGTCCTGTTACCACCGCCGGACTGCCACGACTCACCACTGAGCACCGTAGACCCAAACATACTGCTCAAATGTTTTTGGCAGTTTGACGTGAAGTTTAAATTCAGGAATTATTTGTTCAGGCCTGCTGTACGCCAGCAACCTTAATAATGTTAAAAATATATTATTATTATTATATTATTAACATGATGATGTAGCATTATAATAGTAAGAAAAGACAAATTACAGATGATTAATTTACAATAATATCATGTTGATCTCACCTCTCTCATTGTGTAAAGTACTTGAATTGAATGTGAACTCTAATCTTGCTATTTGTCAATGCCAGTAACACGGGCAGGGGTTGACCTTCCTCTGATGAGGCAGCGCCGCTGCTGAAGCCAAAGACTGTATATTGATCTTACTTAAACTTCAGTGTGAGGTCAAATTTGATTTATTGGCTGTAAATTAGCCTCTATATACTTTTATCCACTATGTGATGGAGCTGCCTGGGGTCTAAATCTGCTTATAAATGTCCTGCACACTTATCTCACTTCATACTTCTCATTTTGTGTTCACCGCAGTGATGTAACTTGATGTAGCCAGCAGGAGAGCATGAGCCTGGCTGAGTACACGGGAGGTTTTGGGGGCGACAGAGAGGTAAACTCAACATATTCAAGGTCTGAATTTGTATAATTTCTCTAGAATTGCATGTGGAAGAAAAGTTATGAAGTCATCGCCCCTTACTGAGAGTGCTCTATTTTCAGTCGTGGGTCAAACTGTGCTTAGCCTTGCATATAATCATGCCACATGGAGCAGTCTGCCACCTCCTGCAATCCAGAGAAAAGAAGGAGAAAGGAGGGCAGAACTACATATGAGACTTTTTTTTTAAAGAGCAGATTAGCTTAAAATAGGCGCAGAAGGGAAGTAGCAGTGCTGAGATAAAATATAATCCTCATAATTTAAAATCTTCACAACCGTATTAGCGATGGACTCCAGTTTCTCCGCTGGAAATATCTCAGCCAACGTTTTTATCATGTAGATTTTTTGATCGCTGCGATCCCTTCACATGGACACACAAGCTAGAGAGAGCAAGCAGTTCAGACACTTGGCTGTTCAGACATCAAACGGGGTAAAGTTGGAGCATTGTCGTGCTCAAATATTCCTTGCACATAGCATAAACTGCTGCTGCACACACACTGGAATGCAAACTGTCATGTGCAGCACGCGCAGTCATCAACTTACACACTCCAGTACACCGTTGCAGTGCAGCCAGCGCGGCATGCCGAGTGACCCAGAAAAAAAGAGCGAAAATATGTAATTCAAATAAACAACTTTAAAGGCTTCAAGGTAAGGGGAGGAAACGCGAGCCAGAAAAGAGGGAGGGTAAAATGAGAGGGTTCTTTGTAGAAATTGTGAATTGCGTGCCATTGAGAATAGCTTACATTTCTCTGCTGAAATGGGAGCGTAGCTTGCAGACATAAAAGTCTCCAAAAAGGTCCATTTGAAAGCAGAAAGCAGATAAAATGGTGCATTTATTTGGTCACTTTCCAGGTATTCATATTTAGAATGATGCAGGTGCACAGAAATGCCTGTTTCATGCAACTGAAATAATCAAGTTGGCTTAATTGAGTTAACTGAAGTTCTTCCATCATCATCTCTGTTTTGTCTAACATCCTCTCTTAAACTTATGCTTGCAGATTATCATCGTACTTATAGGAGGACTGGAGGATAGAAGTGAGGGAGGAATGACTGGGGAAGGAGAGGAATAAAAAGTGTCAGTCTTTAATTAAAACTGATTGTGGTTAATGTTCTCCGCCCATGATGTAATTGTTCCCACGGTGGCCCTCACACCACCTCCTGATCAAGCTGAAGCTAATTGGCTGTTAAGAGTCACTTTTCACTCTCTCTCTCTGTCTGTGTGCCTCTTTGTCTCTCTCCCTCTGTCTCTCAGTGGAGTACATTTGGACATCCAGAGGCAGTGCAAAGCCATTTCATGGCCTCGAATGGCTGTGAGTCTCTAATGCAGCATGAGGCCAATTTACAATTTCCAGGCACAGGCAGCCATTTGTATGCGTAGCATGTCTTGGGTTATTTCCTACCTCGGCCGGAAAAAAGGCTCTGTTGGTTGGGTTATTGTATCTAAAAAGCGCCAGTTATGTGGAGAGTTGTGGTTGCCGGCTCTTCCAGCCCTACGTCTGATGGGACTGGATCTGACAGGGCGACCACTGGGAAGTTTGCGGGGTGGGTGGGGAATGGTGCAACAGTGTGGCAGATGCACAATGAGCAACATCGTGTTATGACTCCGAGTGTGCGCGTGTTAGGACCAGGCTGTATGCACACTCGGTACTGCCATATGATGTGCTAAACATCATCAAAAAGAGGTTATTATGTGTGCTTGGCAACTGGCGAAAGAATCATCCACGTGGTGCAGCGTAATTATGTTCATATTGTGCCTGCATCGTTTCACCAATCAGCAATTTCCCTTGCAAATTCCAGATCAGCACATTCAAGTTTAGATGTGTTAGATATGTATTATCACAGCTGGATAATCAGATCACAGGCCTGATGGCAAAGGTCTAACTGACAGTCCAACTGTTACCCAGCAGGCAGTCACAGCTGAGCAGCAGAGATGTGGTGCACAATGCCCTTATATTCTGCAGAAATCAACAAAGACAATAGCTCTTACCGCAGTGATCCCACAATCACTTGTTTCGACAAAGAGAAACACAAAATCAGAGACAAAGCAAACTCCATCTCTGGTGTATTCTCTTAAAATGTTCTTACACAAAGGATTTCATCATGTTTTCTTTTCTGACAGGCTCTATAGGAAACTGCATAATAAAAGTAATTCTCCGGGTTTTCCTTCTCGGTTGTGGTTGTTGCAGGATATGGTAGCAGGAGTTGTTTTGTATGTTATTTTTACCTCAAAAAGCAGCCTTCATCCTTTTTATTCGACCAGTATAGCCAAAGTCACGGGTGTCCTTGTATGGTCCAGTCCGTAATGGTGCATCGCTTGCAGCAGTACAGTGTCCTTGCATTTCCTGTCTCTGTGGGCTAGGAATGATGGCAAAGAAAGTTTGGCCATACTGGAATCTAGATCCTAGACTATGAACAACTTACAGCCAACGTAAAATAAAGGCCAACGAGTCCTCCAAATTAAACTTAAAAATAGGTTTGTCCGTTCCCTTCAGATTAACACATGTAAGTGTTTTCTGATCTGACGTCCCAATTTGCAGGATATGATTTGCAATATCATTCGTCTGTGCTGTTCTGAAACTGTTACAAATTACTGCTAAATCAAATCTATGGTGTGTCAATGCTATGGTTAAGGTTTTGCTAGGTTTTGGCACAAAAACCACTTGGTTAGGTTTAGGGAAACATTGTGGTTTGGGCCATGGTTTTGACCTTCATCATCATGGTTGCAATGAAAAACACTGTTGACTTGCAGTTGCAAACGGGAAATGAACAAAACTCTTCCGTGTTGAAGTCCAAAGCTTTGATGACCCAACCATCCCTGACCCCAACCTCCTGACGTGGGCTTGTTGGCTCTATAATAACGTTAATAACCTTACTCACTCCTTTGCTCCCGTCATAATGACTATGGCCACTTTGTCACTTGAACGTAAACGTGTCGTTTTGGGGCATTTGATCAAATGGGTGATGCTTGGGAGGACAGTGAGGAAATTGTGCTTGTTGTAAGCAAGTTCACCCGAAGCGAAATCATGGGCTGTCTTTGAGAGGCTAGACAACAGGCAGAAGGAATAAGAAGGTGGGGATCCGCTCACCCAACTCAAGACCCTGCTGTGCCAGCATCTATCCCACATAATTACACTGGGTCACAAATAGAAAGGCAGTTTTCTCTCCTCCTCGACCCTCTCCTTTTCTCCTTCCTGTACCGCTCAGCAGCAGTTTGTAGGGAGCGTGGAGGCGGGGTGGGGCTGTTTAGATGTGAGAAAAGGCAATTTGTCAGAAACCTAAGGGAGCACTGGAGTGATGACAAGAGAATTACAGTAACAGGACTAAAGGGTTGAACGGCTAATTCTGTGATAGCGGAAGAGGAATACGGAGGGAAGGCTCAGTATTTTTGCTTGCGTATGTTGGAATCCATTATTTTCTCAGATGAGCAAGTAGAAAATAATTGAAAAATCGATGTATGAATTCTACGGCTCGGGTACACCACACAAACATACACACATCCGAGTAGATGCGATGTGACGGTGGTTGTGTAACCAAGCCCAGTGAGTCATGAGAGGGAGGAATGCGTTGTTGTGATGGGTGGAGGAGGAGGAGGAGGAGGAGGCCTGCCTAGGGAAAGACTGGCGGAGACAGTCAGATCCGTTAGCAAAGTCATCCGGGAGAGAGAGAAAGAGGCAGGGCATTTTGGTTTCAGGCCTTGCCTCAACTGCCAGTGGTTGTCTGGACCCTGGACCACAAGCGAGGCGTAAATAAATCTGAGCCTTGACGCAGACATGATGCTGGACGGAGAGAACATATGTGCAAATAACCACAGTGTACAGACACACACACGCAACATTAAATGAGTGTATAATGATGCATTGTGATAGAAGGAGGTTATCAGGGGCTTCGCCAAAAACACAAGACATGTACTTGAACACACAAAAATGTATGTTTGCTTTAAAGTCTACTCCTGCCGGAATCGCACGCGATGTTTGCCAAGCGCAAAATCATACCTTGTTTGATTTTGTGTGTGTGTATGTATGTGTGTGTGGGTGTGCATCTTATGTGACTGTTGCTATATTGGCTTCCACCTCACCCTGGGAGCTATTTGTTTTCAGAGGTACATGCTGAGAGCACACACACTCCTTCGCACGTTGTCGTACATGCCTGCGCCTCCGTGGCAGCGTTATCATCCAAAGAGGCAAACAGCCAGCCCCTGATTTAATAAGCTGCCTAGGGAGTCACAGAGAGGTGGGGAAGCACTATCGGCTGATAACTGTCCTCCCTGCAAGCCCAGCTTTTTCCTCTGATAGCCCTGCCAAGAGAAGACTCAGCTTCTCCTCGTTTTCTGTGTGTGTGTGTGTGTGTGTGTGTGTGTATGTGTGTGAGAGCAAACCCCCACCGGCTGCTGCCCACGTGTCTGTAGGCAGCGTCCGTCCTTTTGCTGCATCTCTCTGGGTGTCAGACAGGCAGCAGAGGAGAGCCCGCACATGGCAAAGGCAGGCCTGAGCCCAGCACCGAGGAGCATATGCTCAGATCTTCAGTCTTTCGGCCCAACCACACACACCTCGCGTCATGGCTCCCAATCCTGCCAAGCCACAGAAAGACATGGGCCAGACTACTGACAGATTCCCCCATCCATCACTCTGTTCTGTACTTCACACAGGCCACGCCGCAGCAGCAGCAGCATCATCCTACCACAACCTTGAAACCAATGCTAAGAAAAACAACTACAGCATACATTTTACATTTTACAGAGCAACTGCTGCACTGACAGTTATTATGTTGACTGTGATGGTAGCCATGTTGGAGCACTTTTACGTAAGTGTTATTGGTCTATTTCAAGTCCGTGCAGTCTTTCCAGGAATTATGTTCAGAGCCAGGGGAGAAAGGAGCGTGTCTTTTTGGAACGAGACAAAAAAATAAGGATGAGATGGTGGCTGGGTCTACATTGCACTTGGTTTGGAAATTTGTGTCTTGTTAACATGACCATGATCTTTTCAGGACTCTAACAAAGTGCTTTGATTATTTAAGCTAGTAATTCATGAAAAAACATTGGCATTGAAAATTTTTGCTGAACATAATCCAGGGTTTTCTAAGAGCTGGTAAACGTCTTGACATTGTTGCTATATTTTTAGCTACGTGAATGTTGAATGTTGCACTGACTGGAGCAAAATTCTTACTATCCAGTCTTTACTTGAATTTCAAATGTAGTACCACTATGCACTCCCAGCTAGGAATATAGTACAGCTCTTTCACTGTGACACCAGTGTTTCTGCTTTCACCTTTTTCTTTGTCTATCCCACCATCTGTCTCTGAAATGTTGCGCTCCATCCACTACCTTGAGAAGGAGATATTTTTTGGGCAATCTTTTCTTTTTCTAAGCGGCTGGTATTATTTCAAGGTCAGTTATTGCTTTTCTTTTTTGTCTGTGGTGTGCATTATCACACAAAGTACCACCGCTGCACAGTGTATGTGTGTGCTGCACTGGGACTGACATGATGGGCGTACTATGGGGTGGCCACGGTGACCCGCAGCTGACGTCGATGATTGATCCTGGTGCTGGGATAAGTGCCTGTGCAGCGGTGAGCACGCTGGCCCACTGAAATGCAGTCAGGCGGAAAATTAGAAATCTCTTCATCCCTGGTCCATTTGAAATCCGATATCTCCCAACTTCCCCTCGCACAGGCACCATTCCTCAGCCAACAAATCAGTAATTAAATGATGTGCTTGATTGTGTGTGTGTGTGTGTGTGTACATGAGGGCAGGTGTGTCTAAGTCCCCAGCAAAACTGCTTGTCCCCCCCAAACGCATATGTACACCTCCTATTGTTTGGATAAAAGCAGAAACACACACTTACACCCGATGTAGTGTCCCAGATACAAGCACACGCCAACTCACAAGCACACTCGTACGCACACATTTGTGCTGTATAGTGTGTGTTTGGAGTCAGATGAAGGTGTAACAGTGCCTCTGGTATCAAATAAATCAAAGTCAGGCCTCCTCTGAGCACCGCACCTGACCTTTTGGAAGCCATCAGTGCAGTTCCACTCCTCTCCTACAATCACACTGGGACAGAAACGTCCCTCATGTTAACATTTCCTGCTGTTTCCTCACTTCGAATATCTATCTCTTTGTGTTGTCCAGGTACGTCGGCCCAGGGCAGCCCCCTCCTGGCTTCCCTCCCTGTCCCAGGACGGCCTCTGCAGCCTCAGATTGACCTCAAACACCTCCTGCCCTTCAGACTCAATGGATCCTCTCCCCTCAGCCTCTTCCCTAACTTTAATGCGGTGAGTGCAAGGACTCTGCAGCGCCTGAAATCATGTGAAAATAGCGGGGATATTAAGTAGAACCAAATCAATTATGGCTGTATTCAACAAGGAATTTAAACAACGGTAAAGCTCTCTACCAGAGTCCAAGATAGCCTCTAAATAACAGTATCTAATTACATCCCTCAGAAATATCCATGTGAATAGGTGACTCATTTCACTGCAGAAAATGATTACACTGTTTGATAATGTGCTTTTTTCAGCTTGAGAACAAAATGTCTTTTGTCATTTTGTCTCGTCTCATCTTGCACAATCATTGATAATGCAAGGTGTTAGGCTAAATGTGAGGCAAACTGTCACTCAATCTGTGGTACTGATTAAAGAACATGTCAACCCCTAACAGACATATTATCATCATTTTGTACTCTGGGGCAGTAACAACCTTAATTTTATGGGTCAGAGCTGTGATCCACATACTTTGTGTATTTGGTGTCAATTTTCAACCTCGTGCTGGTTTTGAGTTTATCTCGCTCATAGTACCCTATTACCCCACTAGAGCATTGCGCTCCCAGATTGCTTTTATTCCCCCCCATATCTTTGTTTCTCTCTCTACCCAAGCGGCAGATGACCGCCCACCCTGAGCCTGGTTCTGCTGGAAGTTTCTGCCTGTTAAAAGGCAGTTCTTCCTTGCCACTGTCGCCTAGCGCTGCTTGTGGTGGGAATGTTGGGTCTATACATATAGAGTTGGTTTAGACCTGCTCTATATTAACAAGTGCTATGAGATAACTCTGTTATGACATAGCGCTATATAAATAAAATTGAATTGAATAGTTTCATATCTTAATGTCTTCTGTATCACTTGTTATAAAACAGTGTCGGAAGAAGTGTTCAGATCCTTTACTTAAGTGAAAGTATTTCATTACAAGTAAAAGTCCAGCATCAATATTTTAAGTAAAAGTATGTAAGTATTATCAACAAAATGTACTCACTATGCAACAAATGCAATTGCCCCAGTAGAACCTCACCCACAAAACTCTACAAATTCCTGAAGATTTAAAAAAAAAAACAACTCACAAAAGGTATTACTTGATTGTTTCCGCTTACTGTTCGAGTTTACATGCTGTACATTTGTTAATCTCGCTACTGAACATGATGAGTCTAAGTGTTGTTTCAAAGCCTTCTACACAGCCAGGGATATCATTCTTGTGGACAATGCCAAGTCTCTTTTGTTTTCCTTTATTCAGTCATCACACAACACCAAGATGGTGACCATGGAAAATATTATACCTGCTAAACATCAGCACGTCATTGTGTTAACAATGCCACGTGATCATGTTAGCATGCTGCCTTTAACATTTAGCCTAAAGCACCACTGTGCTGCAGAAGTTGCTGGCATGGCTATAGACTCGTAGTCTTGCTTGCAGGCAAAACATATTTAGCCTATATGATTGTCTGCTTTCAAAAAGGTTGTAACAGTTGTAATATTCTTTGGCCAGTATAATAATTTTAAGGCCCAACTTCACTGAAATCCGTTTTTAAAGGCTGTCATTGTCACTTTTAGCGGATGTCATACAGCCCTGTATAGCTGTTTTAGTGAATGACTCCTGGAAAGAGAATCAGGAGAACCATTATAAAAACAGGGGTGGCATGTCTCTGAAATCTCTGATGGCCGATCAACTACCTTTCAAGAGCATCCGGTGTATTTTGGTCTGTATGTCGTCACTCAGGAACAACAATGCCTGAGACGACTGGTGTAAGAATAATGGCTTATTTTCCTTCACAGCTTCTCTTCATTAAAAACGGAGACCCAGTGTGTATGCCACACTAAGGTCCCACTTGTGCATAGATTAGATGAAAACAAAAAGTAGTAAGTGAACATGTACTAATTATCCTAAAAGGAGCTGTATTGGTAAACCCAGTGGGGGAAAGCCATCCATTAAAGCGGAAATGAGCATGAATGTTATTGGACAGGCCGAGGAGTGCTGTAACCAGGCAGGGAGCAGCTGTCAGGATGTGAGTGGAGGAGTTTGCGTCACTAAGGGATAATTCTGAGAAGGAGGCTGAGACCACCAGCTCCAGCTTCAGCTTTTCTCCTCCTCCTCCTCCACCCCACCCACTCAGCACTCTCCACAGCCACTCCGGACGTTAGCTACTTTTTCCTTCTCCCACTTCATTGCACTCTTCATTGCATCTCTTTTTTCATTTACAATGTATTATTTCCCAGCTTCTGTATCACTTAGACATTCATTTCTTGAGCTCAGGTTGTAATCATAAGTGGCTTACAATAAGTGAACAGGTATGCTTCATTGTCTTGTGAGTTTTGAGATTTGGCAGTTTATTATCAAGAAAACAATTGAGGGAGCACACATTTAAATTCATATAATGAATTAACAAGTTAAAGGTACTGTATGTTATGTTTTACATGTATTAATCACTATATATTGCCTGTGTGTGAACGGGCTGTAACGTAACTTACAAAATTAGACCTTTCCTGACTTTCTCGGTTGCCTATAGCAGCCTGTGGACTGATGTCTATGTAATGGACTTGGGATGGTTTTTCAAAATGCATATGCTTTCTTCCAGTAGAGCTGCAGAATCTTCAGAACTTGATAATCAATACTTTAGCTTAAGGGGTGTTGAGCCATGTGACCACAATAAGAAAATAATCTAAATATTGTTCACTTTATGTTGTACATCTGACACATTGATGTCCTTTCTAATTTAATTAACAAGCAAAGCCCTTTCTGATAAAGTGCGTGTTTCCTGATGTTGATTGCATCCACTGGCTGATTATTACTTTTTTTAAGCTGCATGTGCGCCACAGCACACACACACTCACACACACACACACACACATACACAAACACATACACAAACACAGACCACCTCCTCCAAACAAGCCTCAACTCGCATATTATTAGCTGTCACAACAACGGTCTGCTGTTCTTTTGACCTACCAACCAAAACACAGTAGGTGACATGATGACTCACACACACATACACAGAGAGAGTCAGAGGCACCAAACACCACACACTGGTTCACAACTCCCATGCTTGCGTCAGCACGATTCCCTAT
This sequence comes from Gadopsis marmoratus, assembly GCA_036023855.1. Lineage (NCBI taxonomy): Eukaryota > Metazoa > Chordata > Actinopteri > Centrarchiformes > Percichthyidae > Gadopsis > Gadopsis marmoratus. The sequence goes on from JAVQJF010059597.1 coordinate 13,567, forward strand.
TAGCTATTATATAAAAGGAAATAATACATAACAAAAGGTGATTTCATGTGTTTTTATCCCTTCACCTCACCACGTCTGTATCTTTACCATCTACAGCCAATGATCTGTAGCTTATTCCTTTTCAGAATACGTGGTGCAGGGAGGATATGGCAAGGGAGGAAAATCCTGCCTACAGTTCAACATCAGATTGCATATAACTGAGACACCTGAGAAATTATTTTATGGTATCAGCACAGAGAAGATATAGATGATAAGAAAATATCAGATCATTGGCCAGAAATGGCATTATAAACAAAAAAGGTAGAATTTACTGCAAGTGCCTTAAAATGAAATAAGATTTAAACACATCCCGTCATCAGTGAAGATTGCATCCTGTTATTTGCTAGCAGCGGGAATTTTGCCCATCAGCAGATCTATAATGGTTAGTACCCCCGACAGCTCCCACATCCCTGGTGGTCCCAGGATCAACGCCTTGGATGGATAGCTGTCGTGAAACGCCTTTGAGCAGAATGTTGTTATTGATTAAAGCTTTCAGTTCAGCACTGTCTTGTTATGACTCAGAAGCCTCCAGATTAATAAAGTCACATTAATTTGATCTCCCGCTGGAAAATAAAATAACAGGAGATTAAATGCTGACCCGATCTGGATTTGGACTGCGGTACTGGGAACCATGGATTATCCTAAAAAGTCATATAATAATATACAGTAGCCAGTGCCACTGTTACATATCTTGTCACAAACCATGAAAAGTCCATGACAAGTTGTGTAACAGTGGCACTAAATAATATTCATGCGATTGCCAAAATAGTTATAATTATTCTCAGAGTTAAATGGACTTCACTTATCAACCTTGGCAGTTCTCAAAGTGCTCATTCACACACACACTGATGGCAGCGTAGCTGTCATGCAAGGTGCTGGCCTGGAGCAACTTAAGGTTCAGTGTCTTACCCAAGGACACGTCGACATGTGGAGGCGTGATTGAACCACCAACCCAATAATTAAAGGACAACCTGATATTTTGCTCCAATCGACCACATTTTACTTAAACTTAGACATTTTGAAAACTGAGTTACATGAGAATATTAATTCCACTCTCAAACATGTAAAGTAAATATGAAGCTACAGCAGCCAATTAGATTAGATTAGCACAAAGACTAACCTGCTGCACCAGATGGTTTGTTGCACATCTGAGAAGTCATCCTTGGAAAGGGAAAAGGGCAGGAAATATTTGGCAGATGATTGGATGAACCATCTGTCTATCATGTCTATCACAGGCTAACTTCAGCCTATCAGACCAACGAACCATATAACGTTGTAGGAGAAGCAAAGCTAGTCTATTTTTCGTCAAGTAAAGCCTTCAGTGCTGTTTTTAGCTTTAGAACAATTAGCTTGGTTCTGTCAAAAGGTGACCAAATCTGTCCACCGGCCCTTCTAAAGCTCATTAATTGATATGTTCTATCTAGTACAAACCCAAGGTTTTAAAAACAGTTTTATGGGGGTAATGTGAGGAACAGTTGTTTGGCCAGGAGCAGTGACTTCTGCTATGTCTGTGGCCTGACAACCTCACAGTGACAACTCCTGATTTTGTTAGCTTTGGACACGGCCAAGCTAGCTGTTTCCCCATTCTTATGCAAAGCTAAGCTTTAGATTCAGCGTACAGACATGAGTTGATCTTCTCATCTACCTCTTGGCAAGAAGGCAAACAAGTATATTACCCAAACGTTTGAACTATATCTTAAAAAATATTCATTCTTATCAAGTCCCACCATATGTGGGACAAAATCACACAAGAAAGTTATAAATTCTAAAACAAATGAGCAGAAACAGATGATTTCCTTAAGGCCATGCTAAACTTAATAGCATTGAACTCTCACTAGTTTGAATTTTAGATGTATGTACAAACTGGTGTTGTTAGATTGTCAAGATTGTCTTCCTTCGTGGATTGATTGTTTCAATATTTTATGTTATAGAAGGCCAACTGGTGTTTTTGTTAGAGGGGAAAAGGCACAGTTAAATTTAATTATACATTTAATGCTCAAGATCTTAATCAGTTAATATAGCAGCTCTCATGAAGCTGAAATCAAGCTGAGGATCTGCGCCTTTGACAAATTGTAGGTGGTTGATTTTGTGGACTTTTAGACTGTTTCATTATGCTTTTACACCCACATCTTTACTTACTTTGCAGCACTGAACCATAAGACATTCTCACTTACCCACAAAACCACCCTGGGTACTGTCAGCATGTCCTCACATTCTGTCTCTAATTCATTATCAGTGAGGTTGTTCCAGAAAATGCTGCTTGATCACAGCACACACTGGTCTCCGCACTCTCTGGTGCTTTTGAAGCAACTTGTCTGTGTCTGTATATCTTAATCCAGCTGTCCAAGATCATTTGGAATTCTCTCCCAGGGTGGATTTTTGCTTTCAGCGTGACCCAGATTTGACTGTTCCTGTTCTGCTTGCAATGAGAAGATGTAATCACTCATTTACATGGCGCCACAAATCTAATTTCTGTTTTGTTCTTGTGTAAATCCAGTAAACAGCATTTGCATTTGAACATTCTGTGTTACCAGAACTCTGTGCCATTTATAAAATGTTTTTATTTCCATCATTTGCAAACAGAATCTTGTGCAATGCAATGTTTAAAGTCGTAGGTAGGAGCTGATACAGGCAACAACATTAATAGCAGAATGGCCTGAATTGTCTTTCCACTTGCGTAAATGGGAATGAGTGTGTCAATTATGATGTCATGCACTGATGTGCATCAGGTCACTATGGTTACACCAACCTTGTGATAGCAAAGACCTCAGATTGCATTTCCACAGAGGAAACACGTCTGTGAGGGTGAGCTTATGAAAAGTTGGATCCAATAAGAATAATAAAAAAACTTCATGATGATTGTTAAAATCATTATGTGTATGAAATAAGCCACACACTGTATTATTATCAATGTTTTCTCTAAAAAAGGTTAGAATTCTAATAAAGCACCATATTACCTTGAATGTAACCTTTCTCAAAGTGTGGGACAGAATTTCCTTTTCACACCAAAAGTGTCAGTTCCTGCTCCTCTATATTCAGCCCAGTCCTATATATAGGCCTGCTTGATGAGTCTACAATAGCATGCTACTTTACATAGTCACACTGATGACCACAGCGTTGTTAGGAGTAACGTTATAAAACAGGCAGCCAGTGTGTCCTCCTCCCATCTGTTCTCTCTCCTCTGTCTCCTTTTTCTCTGTGTTCCATGACGCAAAGCCTGAGTGGGAGTGGACAAACCTTCTGCTCCCTGAGAGGACTGAGTGGGCCGCCGCCATCCGCTGTGTGCACAAAAGAGATGAAGGCAGAGATGGAGGTATATGGTAGAAGAGAGGGAGGTTGGATTTGAACAACAGTGAGTGGAAGGTGAAGGTGACCGTGGTTGATACAGAAAAGTAAATAACGGGGATGAATGGGGAACAGGAAAGGAGAGGGTGAATGATAGGACAGATTGCAGGATGGAGGGAGGAAGACGGGGATGAGTGAGAACATGCAGAGAGAAGGGGTGGGGAGGAGGGGATGAGAGGCTAATAATGGGGAGATAAGGATAGAAGAGCGGAAGACAGAGTCAAATGAGGAAAATACGGGTGAAAAAATAAAAATATCAGGAATTAAAGGGATGGGCCTTGAATGATTTTCTGCCGAGAAATGATTCTGAGAACATGCGCTTTTCAAATCAGCTGATCCAAAATAAAATTGGGGTGTCCAGTCAATGGGATCATTTACATGCACATCATAACATAATGCAAATCTTGCCAGTACTCAACACAGTGCAATTGAGTCATTTACATGATTAGTTGAATTAAAACCACAGCATCTTTTCTCTCACTCAGTCTTCATTTCACACATTTTGCCTGAAAATTTTTAAGTTATTACATTTAATGTTTATTCATTCATTCATTATCCATACTGCTTATCCCGAAGGGTCGCAGGGGGGGGCTGGTGCCAATCCCAGCTCATGCTCAGCTAATGTTTATATTCTGTTATATTATATTGTGTATTTTATTCACATCGTCATTCTCTTACTGTAATTGTGCTACTGTGTAATCCCTCCTAGGGTAGAGGGTGTGATGTTGCACAGATTGTAAAGCCCTCTGAGATAAATGTGTGGCTATAAAAACAAAATTGACTTCACTTAAGCTAATTATCTGTGTCATATGTGACCTGTGGGTATTGGAAATGTTATTTTCCTGAAGTAACCCTAAAACCATGTGTTAGCTCTGGTCAGGTATGACTTACATTTGAAGGATAGTCAAGTTTTTCAGGCTAGCTGGCTAGCTACAGTAGCATAGCCACTTTGGTTAAATGTAGAAATACTCCTTCTCCAAAGTTGAGAGTTTAATCAGATGTGCTCCCTAACGTAGCATTACAATCATTCATGCATTTTCATCAGCTCAAACAAAAAATACGTAACAGACATATAAAAACGGCAGCTAAATTGTAGCTCCTCTCCAGGTGACTAATAAGTAAAATTCACCTAAAACAAGCATCCCCTAGTACGTAATTATTAATTAACCCAGTTTTTGGCCACTTGGCAGTCAACAAGTTTTAAACACAATACTGACATCACCTTATAAAGTTAATATGGCAAACACATCAGCAAACACAGCAGACACAGAGCAACATGAGATATCATTTGGATTAATGTCACAGGGCTCCAATAACGTTACTCTCTGTTCTCTTAGCTGTTTTAGTTTCTACCAACTCCAGAGGAAAACATCTGGTGCTATGTTTCCGGCTAGTCGCTGACTTTGTCTGTCTGCAGTTCGGTGCTGGGCAGCTAACACACAGTTGAAAACAGCTGCTTGCTGCTGCTGGATGAGTAACAAAACAATACAATGAGATTAAAAACACAGGTGATAATTATTTGTGGGTTCATACCTAGGAGCAACACATTACACATAGTAATTATATCCTTAGTTATTATGAAAATATTGATTAGAGCAGCTTAAAGTCATTCATTATTAAGACATTACTTGAATGACTTGCCTTTTTTGACCTCTATGGGTGAGAACTACAAAAAGAACACTGATAGAACTGATCTCTTCCTACAGACTGTAACGATAGAGCTACACTCCCACCTCCACAGTAGCCGACAATAGATCCCAGAACACTGATTAGGACAGGGATACAAAATAACGGGTTGAGTGAAAATATGATGCAAAACACTACTAATAAAACAACAATGTCATGTGGCTTTCGTAACTTTCGAAAGAGTCTTGTGACTGCAGTCACTTGGTCATAGCACCTCACACTAGCGGTTTGTACCCAAACAGTGTACATGGTGGGAAATGAGTCAGGAAGGACTTTGAACACATAGAGATAGAAATGTAAGTGATATACTATTTTATATATGTAACGAACTAAAGGCCCTGTTAGCTTACACACAGGTTTGTCATTTTGTGCCATGATGCAGATCAAAATATCACTTATTACTCCACATTATGTTAAGTCTGGCTATAAAATGATATTGTCCAATGAACAGTTACATTTGTTATGTTAATTTAAATGCCTCCAGTAAAACAATACATAGTCATGAATCAGTGGCCCTCATAGTGACCTCTGTCTGTTTACTGCCCGCCCTCTATTCCTGCCTTCTGTTGCTTATCTTTAGTAACTCGATGCCTCTCATGATCCATCGGTGGCTATTTTACAATTTGGCTAAATCCAGCTCTGAGGTAACAAGTGACACCTTCTGTTTCCATGCTTCCCGTCGCTAGGCAACCTCAGCAATTATGCCACTGCCAAGAGAGGGAAGGGAGGAAGTAGCACCTCGAGGCCCCCTGCTTCCCTCAATCTTGGCCAGTCAGGCTTCGTCCTCCGTCTAAGTGCAGTGCTTCCATACCAAGTCAGTGACGAAGGCCACTGTAGCATGCTGTGTTTCCTACTGCTCCCATTAAATCAGCTCTCCTTCCCATGTTATAGAGATACAGTAACGGTAAGGTAAGGTACGACGTTTATGAGGAACTCACTGGATGTACCAAAACACTCTGCTGCCCTCTGTTGTTCTCTGCAGCTTAATAATGAATAACGGAATTGTTGAACTGAAAAGTTGAAATATTATTGTTCAATCTTTATTTTCAAATTTTAATCGACAAGCATAAAATCACATGGAGATGTGATGAAAGACATTAATTGGACCACAGACCCATCTGTGTCTTACATTCTGAGATCCCAACGTTTCCAAAGATACAAAATATGGCTAAATTTGCGGGAAAAAAGAATTTTCTTTTTTTCCATTTGATGGAATGGTGCAGCCATAAGAAAACTTGGAGTCTTGGGTTGTTTTATTTCACAGCATGATGCATCAATGAGCTAGAACAAGCTGAAACTGAATATAAATGAAAATCGGCAGTGGTGAAAAAAGTATTCCAATCCTTTACTCAAGTAAAAGTAACATTTCCACACTATAAAGATACTCTATTATAAGTAAAAAGTCCTGCAAGTAAAGGCACAGAAGTGTTATCAGCAAAGTGACACCTTAAAAAAGTAATTGATTTTAATATATTTTCTATCATTGGTAGTAAGTATTCCTACCCTACTCCCAGAAGTATCAACTAAAGTATGAAAAGCAGAATTACTCACTATGCAACAGAGTGGCTCCTGTCAGTGTTATATTATTATTTATTATATTACTCGAAAATTGTGAGAACATGCATTAACATGTCAGCAGCATTTTAATTTTGTAGCTGGGCAAGAGTAAGGACACTTTCATAACTTTACTGTTTAGTACTTTAATCTATAGCAACACATGATATTTAATAAATTGATGATGTGTTTTTATGTAAAATATTAATCTGCATACAGCTGTCTGATAAATGTAGTGGACTAGAAAATTAAATATTCAAAATACATGAATCTCAAAGTACTTGTAAATGTAAATGTACCTAGTTGCACTCTAAAACAACAACCTTAAAGCTACTAACTTCTTCTTGCTTCTTGGCTAGATCTTTTTAATGTTTCACTGAATGATTTCATTTTTTTGCTTTTAATGTCTTGTATATTTTTTAATGTGATTTTCCCATGTTTTGCCTAATGCAAATCTACACAAAGGAATCTTCTTTCTAATGTGTTTATTATTGAATTTACTGACGAGAAAATAAATATTTTTTCCCCGGTAGAGACACGGTGCACCTAATTTCACATCCTGTGATAGAGATTTTTGACAAAACAAGGCTTCTTCCAGCAATAAAATAATCAATTGCACTCTTTCAGGTCATCATGACCTCGTGGTCACACACACACACACACACAAAATGATTCACTGTGTTGACGTAATCAGACAGCAATTGGATGTTAATTTGACTTTTGAAACTGACTGCAGGACATAAATCAAGGTTGTGTTCCCAGAGAGACATGCTGTTTTTTCCATTCAGAGTTTCACCCCACTTTGTTCCGCAAGAATGACCAAGGCTGTAATAATACTCAAATAGAAACATGCTGCAGATGTGGCTAACATCTTATAGGAAAGGTTGCACATGTATATTTAAATTCTGTCAAACATGAAGGATTGTAGATTGAAATGGTATTGTTCAGATAATACTTTGCTGTATTAAAACTGGAAAAACACTTTTTTTGTTGTTCCTCAGTGTTGTCATGTGTTAAAGGGCACAAGACCAACTCGTGGTCAAAGAAGCTATTTTAACACTTATCAGCTGTTTAACCTGGAACTTAGATCATTGCTCCTTTTTTCCTCTATAGTCTTCAACAAATCCTGCTGCTACTAGGTCAGCAAATCCAGTAGCAGCAGCCCCAAGCAGGCAGAAAGGAGAACTTTACCCTCTGCTATTTCTTCACCACTGCTCAGATCGCTGATAGACAAATATGCCATTTTAACAGCCAAGGGACATTATTGAACATTTTCTAATTGGTATAAATTCATAAATCAATTTATTTTCATTGTGAATTAGAAAATGGTTGGCAGATGACCCTATCGCAGGCCATAAGCTGAATTTCACCGGTTTAGAGTATTGTTGCACATAAGATAAGATAAAATAAGTTAAAAGTTCAATACATTTGTAAAATCTTACTGGGATACAATACAGCACAGATTTGTCCAACAAAAAAGGTACGTTCAAAGACCCACAGTTACATTCAAAGTTGCATTATTGAGAATGAATAGTCATGCTATAAGAAATACACTCAATATTTTGTGGGATAAAGTAGGAAACACACTGGTTTACATATGATATGCATGAACTGGAGATGTTAAAAAGATGCTGCAAATGCAGTAAATGTGCCGATTTGATTGATTTCCCTGCTTGATATGAGCTGCTGCACCCCAAATGTGAATATAAATATACATCCTCAGGGACTGCAGTTTGAATCCATTTATTCCTTCATTCAGTTTGGAGAAAGAAAATCATCTCATGTCAAAATGTGACAGTCATTTTTCCTGTAATGGTGTGCTGCCACTGGCCAAGTGCACTGTTGTGTAAACAAGACCTGTGAAGCAATGGGAGAGAGAACCAGAGAGCGAGACAAGTATTGCGTAAGTAAACCTGTGCTTTGCAGTTTTTTTGGGGTGATTTTTTATTAACAGGGATGAGAAAATAGCAGCCTGGGAGACTAAAAGTAACCTCTCCAGCACAGATGGCCCCCACGCTTTCCGCCAGTGGGTCAGTGGGTGAGGCAAGAGTGGAGGGGATTGGAGGCGAGAGGAGAAGCTGTGGCCGTACGCCGCTATCCAGGGGAGCGTGTGGGCGACGCGGGCAGCAGGAAAGAGAAAGAGAAGGACTTCCAAGGCCAAGTGGGCCGAGGTTTGCAGTACACACTGCTAAAAACAGACGCGATGACGCTCAGAGGTCAGCCGGCTGATTTGTCATCAGTTATTTCAGTAATGTTAAACAACTGACGAGGGAGAGGAAAAAATGTTGACATCACTGGTGCATACTCACATCGCTTCTTGCCCCCACATTCTTCCGATTGTGCAATCATCAGGGCAGAGAAATCAATCACTGTTTCCTGGATATAAGAATGTGCCATATTTGGTAATCAGGAAAATGCTGGGTCGAGGTGGCTGAAAACTGGTGTCATAGCGTCACCTTTAGGTGGTCTCTGGTCCTGCCTCTGGTCAGAGTGCATTGCCTAAGATCTCCTCTTCTCTTCACTCTTTTCTCTCTGATCTGTGAATGTGGATTTGTCCTCTCTGAATCACAGTACAGTGTCCATTCAAGTCCCATGAATAAATGATGAATAACTGATGAGGCAATGATGAACCCTGCGGTGAAGTCTTACTGCAACATCTCTTACATACAGTGGAATTACTTAGACACAAATGTTTGGTAAATGACTATGTTTAAACTTCAATTGAGGAAGACGTGCAACCTTTATCAGGAAATGATAGTACCACCCTGTAATGCAGTGTTAGGATAAGCAAATTGCGTATTTGCCAAAGAAGAATGAACACCTTTCACACCCCTACTCTCTACAAACACTTCTTAACACGTCGAACCTGCTCAACCTACGCTTGTCTCACATGATGTGTGCAGTGTCAGTGAGCTGCCAGCAGAGAGCAAACAAGACTACTGCTTGCAGTGTAGCTGTGTTGTCTGTGGCAGGCACCGGAAACACAACACAGTTTCCATCTAAATATCTACAGAATAACTCCTGGATAAAAATTAACTACTGTTCATACATTTATGATCAGTCAGGCACCGAACAATGTCCAACTCCTCCAATACACCATTGCTGTTTCCAGTGATACGTCGGGTGTGGATGTGCTAACCATTAAAGCACACTATGAGCTGGAAGAGGGAGGGCCTTAAGATGGCCGAGGCTCTATGTCAACATCTAGTTTCACTACCCTAAATATTCCAGTCGATTTTATGCTCACATGTTGCATATTTCTACATCAATGTGCGTTTTGTCAAATAATCATAAACTATAAACAGCAACCAGGAGCTGGTTATTCCCAAAGAGGAACACTGGGTAAAATCTGGAAAGTGGGGCCATGTGGGGCTAAAAAGTGTCCCACAGCTTATTTCTGCCCTATGACCTCATAGTGGGTTAATCTGGCCCTGACATAAACTGGGAATTTTTGACTATGGTTTCATTCTTCAGAGAGACTTGTAATCTCTTTCTATTTCACCAGAAAAACTATGCACTTTGGGTGATGATGAGGTCAGTAAAAGGACAGTTGTCGATAGAAAAACAGTTGGTCTGCCTTTTATTTCAGATTGACAGTTTTTAAATGATGGAGTATTTTAAAACAATGAACCATAATGCTTGACAGTGTTTACTTCAGGATGGCCATCATCCAAAGGTCAGGGGTCATATTATGACAGTGGCTTCACTGCCACTACACCCACACCATGCTCTGACTCTCCGTGCAATCTAGGATCTTTTCTTTGATGTAATCCATTTATTCCTTGACTCTACAAGAATACAAATGCTGTCCTCGTGTGGCCAAAACTGTCAAGACAAGACACAAAATGAGTCAAGCAGCTTTAATAATTTAACAAGGACTACACATGATCACAACTATGATGTATTTTGTCTTCTGTCGTGATTGTGGACAGTTTGTATTTGTTAGAAAGACAAACACTTACACAGGATATTGTTAACTTCTTGGCTATATTCAGCTGTAAATTGGATTTGCATTGAGCTTGACCTGGAGCCAAGCAACAGGTTCCTTGGAAAGTTTACCAAGTCAGGTCATTGACCGGAGGTGCTAAGTGAAAAGGCGGTTCGCACACAAACAAGTGAGTCAGAAGCCTTTAAAGGCATAGCGGGCTGTAAGCACATTCAACAGCATGGCTGTTACTGTAATGACTCAAATACATTGATTTGATATTTACAGAAAATCCAATGTACAGTAAAAAACAAAAACTGTGGCAATGAGTGTCACATGTCATTCAATAACACTGTCATCTAAAAAAGTTCCAGTTGTGTTTGGAATATGTTGGAACATTTTTAAAAACTCCTATTTTGGCATAGATAGTTTTGTTAGCAGAGTTTTTTTTACAGAGTGAAGATGGAGGCAACAAATGCAGCTACAGTGCAGGATATGGTGCGTGCAACATATGCACACATGCATCAACATCTTAGAGTAGACAGTAGTTTGCAGTGAATGACATCATTGAAACTGAATGCCCCACTTACACCAATTATACCTGACATGCTCTCCTTCTTCACATCGCCTCCGTCTCGCTCTCTGTGTCTCTCTGGTTTCATGAGAAGGAGGTCTGGTTGTTGTTGGCCACTGGAATAGCACACAGATTAACAGCAGAAATGGAGCATAATGGAAAACACGACAATTGGAAATGTTAGTTGTAATTCAGATTGGGAAACGTGTTCTGTATCCGAAACCGATGCACCTGTAGGTATTTCAAGCATTCAGTGTGTTTACATACTAAAAAATAGATCCCTTTGGTCTGCTGCATGATTGTAATATGCTACATCACCTTGGTTAACACAGTAAAAACCCCAAGGAACACATAACTACATTTATTTTTTATGTTTTCATAAAAAAAAATATTAAATGCAATAATTGGCTAAATTATGTCACAAGCTCATCACAAAACATGTAAAAAATGATAAGGCTGTAAACGTTTATTAAAATGGTTTGAAAATGAATCAAATCAAGCATGTAGCAGTCGTCAATTGCAGTGGAAGTGCATTATTTAAGTGCAAATGTAAGGTAGGCATGATGAGTTGGGTTCATACATATAGAGTTGGTTTATACTTGCTCTATATTAACAAGTGCTATGAGATAACTCTGTCATGAAATAGCGCTATATAAATAAAATTGAATTGAATTGAATTGAGTTCATAAAATGTGACGCGCTAAAAAATATTAAATATTTAAAACCAGTAAAATGCTAGTCTAGTTTCAGGAAATGTAACCATTTAAATCATAGGACATATAGTTTTTGATGTGTGAGCCTTAATTGATCGGAAGTTCCAGCGAGCTCTCTCACAGGGGCCCATTATAACTTTAAGAAGAAAATCTCTACTTTTCTCTTTCCCCTCACATTTCTAACTCGCCAGCATCTCCACATTTCTAACAGCACAAACAGGAAATCTACACTGCTGCGTTGGCAGCAGTCCACACTTTGGAGATTTGACTCACAGTTATTGATCTGGATGCACTTGTTTGAGGGCTTAAACTGGGCTCTCGCTCATGTTAACTGAGGTGGGAAGTTTCTGGAAGTAGACACCTATCTAAGCTGCTGTCTCAGCTGGGTCTGCCACAGGCACCGGTCGCTTTGGTGACCGTGGCACCCTGAGGGAGGGGGGAGGAGCCGACTGCTGCTTAGACTGATGTTAACAGGAGCTTCCTGGGGGGCCATGGGCAAGGATGAATTTCAGAAAAAAAAAGGCATAGATGATGACAGAAGCTAACAGCTAACAGACATGGCAGGATGTTCAAAATACCCCCCCAGATGTTAACAGGTGCTTACTGGGGGGACGTGGGAAATTATGAATTTCAGAATATGCACTTGCTCATGGTGGAAATGTTGGGTCCATACGTAGAGAGTTGGTTCAGACTTGCTCTATATTAACAAGTGCTATGAGATAACTCTGTTATGATATAGTGCAATATAAATAAAATTGAATTGAATTGAATTGAATAAAAGCCGCAGATAATAACAGAAGCTAACAGGGTGTCCACAGACATGGCAGGATTTCCTAAATAACCCCCCCAGATGTTAACAGATGTTACAATTCAGCTTCCAATACTGGCAATTCATTTCACATCTCTGCAATTCAGATTTCTGCATTTTCTGCATTTGTTTTTTGCAAATTTAATTTTAACATTGCACTTCATCCATACATTTTCAGTATTATCAACATTTCTAACCAGATATTCAGTTTAGCGTCAGCCTTTCAACCAACTTACATTTTTTGTTATTTTTATTATTTTTTCACAATTTATACTTAAAATATTGTGCTTTCTTCAACAATCAATTACAATATCGCACTTTAGTTTTCAGCTTATTTATATTTCAGCTCTTAGCTTCCAGGTGATACAATTCAGCTTCCAATTCTGCCAATTTATTTCACATTTCTGCATTTCTGATTTGTGCTTTTTTATGCAGTTTGTTGCACAGCTTTCCAGTTTAGCGCAAGCCTTTCAGCTTTTCAGCATTCACACGCATTTTCTTCTGGAAACGCAACTTTTCTAGTTACACCTGTGCTTCTTATCTATGACAAGCAATATGTCTGTTGTACAAAACGTCAGTTGGTTGAGTATTTAAATGGGATAAAATGAAATTCAAGTAGCAACATCAAAACACAACAACTTCTTCTTCTTCTTCTTCTTCTTATCGCAAAAGGAGTTACCGTATTATCCCCCTGATGTGAAAAGAGGAAGTGAAGAGCCAAGAAGATAGTGTGGCTTTAACTCTCAGCCCTCCCCCTGACGAGATTGATATGACGTCACCCAGCAGGCCAGCCAATCAGAGGGCAATACGCTCAAGCTCGCGCTGCCCTCCGTGTGTTCGTGTTGCTCGCGTGCATTTGGTTGTGTGTGCGTGTGTGCGAGCGAGCGAGCGAGCGAGTGAGTGAGTGTGCGCGTGTCCGAATGCGAGCAAGTTGGTATTATTTTTAATTTGACACAAATCTTTGAACTAAGCTGTGCGAGTGCGGCCGGCGAGTGAGCCGCCCTTCAGACTTCCCGCAACAACGGAGACTCTAATGAACTCGAAAATAACAAGTTCGCCACGCGCAGCCTTTGAAAACAAGCCACATCTGCGCAATTTCGGCGTGTCGTTTTTTTTTCCCCCGACACTAGCTAATTTTGTAGCTGGAGTGTGCGGCTGCCTCTCACGCTGTGCTGTGCTGTGCGTGCGCGTGCGCGCGTGCGTTCGGCAGTTGGCAGTCAAATTAAAGTCCCGTACGCGTGCCTTCTTTTAAATGTGTAAAGTCGCTCGTAGCTCACGAAGGTGCCGCGAACGCCGCACGAGAAACCGTAATAAAAGTGTAGTTGTAGGGGTTAAAGCCATAAGCCGCTCGGAGAATAAACATGCTAAAGACGCTGACAAAGAAGCTAAGAAGACATTCACTCAATGAGATACATCCCTTCCAACTGAAGGTAAGTTTGACCGAGTTCATAACTATTGGTATACTATTCCTTTTGTATCGTTTAAAGGCATGTAGGGTGTAGTACACGTCGCAGTAAATACACTGTACAGTGCAGCTGGTCTGTGACCAGCGTGGCTTCGTTTGTAGGTCAGTTGACTACGCAGTTTAAACATTATGAAGCTGCCTGTTACCTTGCTGCTGGGGGTTATAGTGAGTTCATTAACACCCTTTCTCTTTCTCTTTCTCTTTCTCTCTCTCTCTCTCTCTCTCTCTCTCTCTCTCTCTCTCTCTCTCACACACACACACACACACACACACACACACACACACACACACACCATGAGACAGACAACAGCTTCTCTGTGTGTTGTGATGCTCCTGCATTTGTCTTCCACGCTCCTCAGCCCCATTCATTACCATGTTAGTAGGAATGTACCCTTCCTGGCTCACAGGACCGAGCCAGATGTTTACAAGGAGAAACCGGCGTTCCACACTGCTGCACAAACACACCAGCAAAACATGTGGCGTGTCAACAAAGTCTCCCACTCACAGATGGGCCGACATCGACTCACACGGCTGCAGTCCAAGTGTTTGCCTTTTTTTGCAGCAGCAGCAGATCGAGGGACTAACTTGTTCACACTTGAGTGTCACATTCATAGACACGAAACTAGTCCAGGTTGAGGAAGCCTGTTGTTGGACGGTCAATTAAATGCGCTACAAAGCAAAACATTTCACTCAATACCTTATTGTGGTGAGCTATTGTTGTCCCGACGTGTACATTTTCATATTCCACAACAGAATCCACACAAGTGCTGCTCAGTCATTGCTGCCAGCTCAGTTTGCACAATGCCTCTTTTTGGTGAATAGAGGGGACGCATGGGTCACTAACTTCCTCCGACCACGACGATATTGTGCGTCAACCAACTGTATAATCACATGGCAGCCATTTTGTGCCTTCGATCAAAGACCTGGCTGAGGATACAAGGGGCAAAGTGTGCCATCTACGTTGTCTACTTTATTTTGCTTTTGTTGCTCTGCTTAGTGGCATGGTGCTTTCTGCTCAGAGTGGTTAGTGTGACGGGAAAAGTGAACTGGGAGCAGTGACTAGGCCTGTTGCTTGCACCCCAGCCTGCCTGATGTACAGGATTTCTTCCAGCTAAGCTCCGAAACTGAGACTATTTACAAGGAATTCCCACTGGAAACAACACCGATTGTTAGGTTAACGTATGACAACACAAAAAATGGACTGGTAAGTGAGTTGACTTTCTTTGTAAGCAGCCACTGTGCCAGTTGCAAAGTTAGTAAGAAACCTGCACCCGTACAGTATAATGGAAAAGAGTCAGCCAGCAAATCAAGCTTTGAATGAAGGAAACTTAAAGGATCATTCTGGTGTATTACGTGTAGCTGTGGCCATCATTCCTATCTGTAACAATAACATTGTTCTCACCAAGGTAATGAGACCTGGGTAACTGAGATCACTATGACTTTCTGACTAAAGGAGTCCAGAAAGTTTGTAAACAAAGATGGATATTTACAACAGACAGTTTGGGTAATAAATTAATCTTCTGCCTTTTGTTTTTTCTGTGAAATACATTTGGCTAACCTGTGGGTTTGCTTACAACCTGTCTGATCGTCTGACTGTGAGTACAAAGTTATTATTACTGATGTGGAATGATGGCCAAAGCAATGACTATAAAACACATTGTAATAAGCTGGAACTGTCTGTTAAGTACTCCAGAGATTTGGTAGTTAATTTCCATAAAGTGGGATGACTCATGAGAAACACAGATCCAGCAGAGCCGAGATATCCAAGTCCCTAATATGGATGTAGCCCCAAAAAATGCTGGATCCCACATTTCCCATAATGCAACTCAATAGCAGACTATGTTAGTCCCTCCCTTGTTTTTCAAACTTCAGTTTGTATTGCAGGGTTCATCTATATGTAGTGCTATAACCCTTTAGGTTTTTTTTTTTCTCAGACTGAAGGCCTTTACACACCGGGGATGTACCTAGTAAACAACATGAAAATGTGAAAAACTCGCCTATTACTCTACTATAAAAGTAAACTACATAATCTGCTCACTATCGTGCATCCGGCGGTGCTGCTCCACACATTGGCCTTGAGTTCTCTGTCTTTATAATGTTTGTGTCCTTTGTCATAAAAACACACAAACAAAACACTCCGGAGTTGTGGTGTGACGTCTGTTCTGCACAAAGTGCTTGGTTGGTCTCTTTATTTGCGTGTGAAACTTCAGACGAATTGACCTTATTCACAAAAAGATTATGTCGACTTTTTGCAGCATAATATTTCCTTTATGTGTGGAAGTGCTCATGAGTAAAATACATTGCTGTGCGAATTAACTGCACTAAAAAATGCCCCCTGTGTTCAAAGACATCCAGAGCCACAGAACATGTTTTGCAGCTATTTTTACAGACTGAATCTAGCACTCCTTGTGACAAGTAAACGCATCTTCATGTGTTGAACTGGTGATGTGGCTCCTTTAAAATCAACCAACATCTGGTTCAAAAGCTCAAAATAGTAAAATCAATGTAAGGTGTAGTTCTTCATATGTTTAGTTATTTTACAGGTTTGCTGTTTTTGTGAACGTCTGCCCAAAGGTTGGGTTTCATCGTATAAGTCTCTGCCCTCAGGAAACAGCCAGTGATGACCCAGGTATGAACCCTGTTACAGTCCATGTTTTCATTATGGCTAAACATTGACATCCATTGTTTTGAGTAAAGATTAATAAAGCAGAATTATGATTCTGGTTCTGGTGGACTTAATGAGAATTTGTTGTAGCATAATTATTTTTGAGTGCTCGCTAGGTGATCGAGGGCTGAGTGACCATTTCAGGATCGTTGAAAAGAGGCTAAATGTCTCTTAGGCCCTGTTACAGTACCTATCCCAGGATCTTACACTAATGATGACACTATGGGGAAGATCCGCTGGAGTGTGTGGGGGAAGAGAGTCACCCATCTCTGACCCTTTGTTGTGTGTTTTCATGAGATGGAGGATGGAGAGTGACCGTGTCCATGTTGGCGTGGAAGGACAGAGCAAAGCTGATATGTGTGTGAACTGGGTGGTGTGTGTACCCTGTGACATTGCCATTGATCCAGCTTAGCAAGCTGCTCAGCGATGCAAGGGACTGACAAGGATTTCATTCAACTGTTCTTGACACACAAACACACAACTCTTTGTCTGTCGTTGCATGTACGCACAAAAGCAGTTTTTGATGCTTTATTCATGCAGTGTCATTTTCCCTTTACTCATGTCTCAGCTCTCTGAATGATATCAAGTAGTCCTAATAGACACTGGTGTAAGATTATAAGTTAAAAAAATGTTACGCTTGCAGTTGTCAGAAAAGATTTCTTCTGCACAATTCATATAAACATGCGAAACTATAAGAGCTGGCATGTCATTTTGGTTCTTTTTCCACATACTGTATTTTCTGAGAATGATCTCTAGAAAGTTGTGCACAGCAAATCATATCACAGGTGATATTCGACTGCATGCAGAAATGTGCAAATATGTAAAAGACTGAAGTGTGTATTGCATCGCATCTTTGTAGATTTGATTAGCATATCATCTTAAGGATTATGAACATGAATATACTGCACTGTTCATTGGGCGGTGTGTGAGAATGTGAGAAAAAGATGGAAAGGGCTGCACTCACTGCAGGCCCATGTTGCTCTCCTGGCTGTCGGCATCATCACCTCAAACATCATTTGAATATTTTTCAAACAAAGTGGCAGTTGACCCAACTTTAGTAGTTGGACAACATGATGAAAGTGATTGCTTGAATGATGAAATCACACAAGTTATGTATTTTTTTTTAAGTTATTACAGAGATATATCCAGTACACTAATGTGGAAGCAGCATTTTTCACACTTGCTTTCAGCTTAACTCGCCTACTTCACCATGGTTTGTTTTCACTGTGAATGCAATGCTAGTGACTAATAAGCGTGTGGGGAAGGGTGTGACTGTGGGTGGCCTTGATTGAACATCTGATTGAGATATGTTTGTGTGCTTCATGTATGCATTCATCTCTCCTCTGCCCCTCATCTTGTAGCATGAATGTGTTTCTTGCACTCTCTCCAGACGTACATATGGGCCTGAGTTTGGTCTTTGCACAAACACTTTTGGTCTCATGAGGTGCCAGCTTACAACAGTGAGTGATCTGGAATAACCTCAGGAAAGAAAGGCAGTATCAATGCTTAGCTGCAGGGATTATAGTGTGAGGCCGCCCATCCAGGTGGGAGTGGTGCAATCCAGGCTTAACCACAGTATTATATACAGAGGCTGAAAAACAGAATGAACAACTGGAAGTGACAAGAAACACCACAAGAAATGTTTGTCTTATAAGTACATTGTCATCGATTGCATCAAGCACGTTTACATCTAGCTGCTAAACCTGTGATGATAAAATGCAGATTGCAAGTAACGTTTTGTGCATCAGTGTAGCTGCTGACTCTAGATTTTATTAACTTTATTGTGATTTAAGGTGAAATTACACTAAAACATCCACTTAACACTGGGGCTGAACGATATACAAAATAAATCGTATATTGTTATTGATTTGACACATGTTGTGATTGGGATATAAGTCACGATTTTAGTGAGCATGGTAAATTTGATGTGATGCTTTGCTGGTGTCTAGTACCAAACAAGCATGTTCCCTTACATCTGGAGAATATGGTTTGTATGCCAGGGCATCTCTGTAGCACCACAATGCTTCATTTATAATAGTATGTTGTGACACATTTATTATAGTCTTTTTATCAAAAAATTACAGATCCTACGATTTGTACATTACACTTGGCCATATTGGGGAGTTTGTTACCGATAATATCCCGAATAATTGTCCAGCCTATCTTAACACCATATTTTGGAGCTGGAATGATGAGCATGTTGGTGAAACCCTGTCATTCCTTTTCTTTTGGGAAAGCCCTGCCATCCTGTTGAACCTTGACCTGAATGTCACTGAGAGTGTAGAATGTGTTGCAGCTAGCTATACCCACGCAATAACCATATAATAAAACACATGCAAAGTTTTCATGCTTTCTCTCTCACACACACACACACTCAAATACAGATGCCATTTGTAACAACAATCCCTTACATTCTCATATCAGATAACTGTGATCAAATGTTATGACCTCCCTCAAGTTTCCTGTCTAGAAAACCCATGCTTGACTGAGGATCCAAAACAGTATGGGGAGTGAAACGTATTCAAATACTTGTGCATGCACTCGGTCTTTGCTTTACACTCCTTGATGTGATTTGCATGGCTGAATTTTTTATATGCTGTCGACACGGACCTGCTTTGCATATGTAATCATTTCTCAGATAGTGCACGAGCTATTCAAGTGGTGGTTAGTGTTGCAGTGTATCTGAAGCAAGGAAGTCACCGAAAGTAGAAGGCTGTCACGTTGGACACTAAAAACACACAAAAGCTAAACATGTGCCAATGTTTATATCTGAGATATGCAGTTATTACAGCACATTGTGACAGCATGAGACGGTAACAGGTCTTGTACTTCACTGTTAGACATCATCCCATATCCTACAAGTGAGCACAGCAACCTCTGAGGCGGTCCCTAAGGAAGGAAAGGCCGAATTGATTCTGTCAGCTTACAGTATATTTACCTCGAGTTGCACAGACAACGATTGCCCTGTGGAGAAACCTCTGACATTGCACACGATTTAAAGCTGCTAACTCTGTAGCTTTTAATGGTAAAATATATAGGGGGAAAAAAAAGAGTAATCGTGCTGATAATCTCAGACTAAACTCATGTCTCTTCTGAGTACAATTAAGATGTGAAGTTTATGAACCACCAGCATCACTTCGTTCTTAGTATTCTGCAGCTTTACTTTTAATAGGATTTCAGCTGCTTCATGGACGCTGCCCAACAATAACTCACTGGAGTGCGTGGTGTAGCTGAAGCCCCCAATCCAGCTGCTTGCCAAAATACATTTCCTCCCCATAACTATTCCTCAGTGTAATTTTCCTATGGAGTCCATGAAGTGACACGGTTTTAACTGGAGCTTCCTCGAGAGCCAAGGTGGTTTTTTGTCTTGTACACTGGCTCTGGGCCTGTTCATTGAGAATCTATCCCACAGCTTGTGTATCATTGTAAAGCAACAAGGCTGCACTCAGGCCTTGTGACAGTGTCAATACTGTGATCCTACCCTGAGAAAGTGTATCCTATGCTGCTGGGACATAAATCAGTATAGGAAGACGTTTTCCAGTGTTTTGTTCAGCCTTCTGTGATATATCTACTATGATCTCAGTCATGACCAGACGGCAGCACAAGCGGTTTCACATAAAAATCTATTTCATGTTAGAACACATAAAATACATAACAACATCACAAGGGAAATAGTAAAAGAACAGAGGCATACAGGCCATACCAGTGGTATCCATATAACACATT
Organism: Gadopsis marmoratus; assembly: GCA_036023855.1. Lineage (NCBI taxonomy): Eukaryota > Metazoa > Chordata > Actinopteri > Centrarchiformes > Percichthyidae > Gadopsis > Gadopsis marmoratus. The sequence goes on from JAVQJF010059597.1 coordinate 34,067, forward strand.
CCACCCAAAGTCAAGGATGAGGTGAAACAGCAGCCAAAGTCATGTCAAAGTATGCCATTTTTTCTCTAGTTGCAAATATTAAACCTGCATACTATGCTGAATATCGACATTAAACTAGATGTATCGAATCCTATGAAAGTATGCATTGATTTTGTAGTCATTTTAGTGAACTACATATCTCAGCTACAGGGAAGTTACACTTTTAATACACAGCAATGTGACAGATGTCACAAATGTAAATACATGAGATACAGCTATGTGATGTAGCCTTTTATTTTGCCAAAAGGCACCGTGAACAGTCTGTGAAATTATACACTGGAATTCACACATAACATGAATAATGCTGTGCCCTCATTGGGCGCAGAGGCCCTGGATCCTTTCTCCCTTTTCCCTCTTTTTGAAGAGCTTCAGAAAGAAGAGGAGGTGTGTGTGTGTGTGTGTATTAGAGAGTAGAAGGGAGGACACTGTCTGTTTGTGTGGATGTGTGTGTGTAAGCATACACACGCACGCACGCACAAGCACAGATGGCAGCTGCTCAGCGAGGCCTCGGAGTGGTAATTACCGAGTGTGAGACGCATTACTTAACTCTTAGCGTTGCAGTCGGCAGAGTGTGTGTGTTGTTGCTACTGGTGCAGACGAGGAATTGATTTGAAACAGACAGACAGACTGGTTCAGGTTGTGGGAAAGAAAGTAGCCTGAGCGTAACTTGGAGAGCCGTGACTCAACTAGTTCTGCCTTTTGTGACTTTAAGCATCTCTAGTGTATGTAACTGTAACAAATGGTTCCATAAAAATAGTTTTGTTTCCATTAGGAGCCTATTACAGGTTATGTCAGCTGCTAAGTGGTCTCTGTTTTTGTGGACAACTATGAAAAGTGCTAAATTAATCAATCCTGTTTTGGGTTTAGTTCTTTGGCCTTAAGTAACTGATACAGAAAGTTGAAAACATCCTTCATAATTGGTCCTGGGGCAAATTTACATTTTGACTTAAGAAAAAAATAAAGACTGATATTTGTAGTATATTAGGTATATGTTGTTCTTTATGAACTTTTACCAATGTAAGGGTTAACATGGTGTTACAATATGGCATATTTGACCTACATTATGAGCTCAATCCTTTTTCCAGATTTCTTACCATGGCAGCGGAGAGGGAGGGGAGAGTGACGACTCAGAGGGGGAGAACCAGGAGCTTGCACAGATCGACAGAGGTAAGTGCCCTCTGCCAAACAAAAAGATTTTGTTTTAAATAGATGATTATCTTCCACATCTCCTATTGATTCTCACACATTATAATTAGATGTTTCAAGTCAATAGATAAAATGCTTGTATAAAGAGCGTTTGTATGCTTTTGTGATCACGTCTCCACGTTCTCCTTTGACATTTCCTGTTTATCGACTCCTTCAGAGAGACGGAGAAATTGTGCCCTCACACCCTTGGCCACAAGCCAGCAGCACAACCAGGGTCCCCTCTCTCCGGCACGGTTACGTCGCCTCCGCCTTCTTTTAGATGCCAATCTGGATCGCCACTCTTCAGAGGAAGAGCTCGAGCGAATCAGCTGTGGTGACAACAGGAGGTGGGTGTCAGCTCTCCCCCAGCGCCACAGCGATCACCACAGCAGCGCCTCCAGTGATGAGGAGGTGCGGGACCTCTGCAGCTGTGGGTCGCCGACTGCCTCTGCCAGGCCGCTGGTTGAGCCAGGTGCTTGCCTGGCTGCCTCACCCAGCCCTATACTCTTCAGCTCTAGCCCGCCACGTAGCCTCAAGCCACCCCCCATGCGCTTTCAGCTGCAGGTGGTGCAGCCAGTGGTACGACCCATCATTTTGGCCCACTTTGACCAGTCAGCACCTTACAGAAAGTATCGGCACAGTTATGGAGGGGAGCCAGGGAGGCCCAGTCTGGACCTGGAGAAAATGCAACAGGTTAGTAGTCCGAGTTAAATACCTCATGACTTTACTAGCACCCGCCTCTGCCCAAAATGTCAGCTTTGCAAGATATCTGAAAGTGTAATAGGCAGATTTCAACATTACTCAATTATTATGGTCCCAGCTATTGTGAAGGAAAGGTCTAGAAACAGCAAAATCATCACTAAGATGTTTGTTCCATCCAACATTTTAGACCAGGCTGTAATGACTCTGTGTTTAGGGTCTGCTAGCTGGGCTTACTGTAAAACATTGAGTCTACTTTTTGTTTTTACATATTACATAACATTATTAACAACAATTAATATCTTACCAATATGACAGTGGTGAAGGAACTATTCAGATGCTTTATCTAAGTAAAAGCCACAACACCACACTGTAATAATACATTATTATTAATACTCCATATGAAAAATAACAATTTGATAAGTTGCATACCAAATTATACTTAAAGAAGTACCCAGTGCAGAAATGGCCCCCGTGAGTGGTTTACTATTATAGTATATTATTGGATTATTACTACTGATGTATTAATGTGTAAGTAGCATGTTAATGTTGTAGCTGGTGGTGGTGGAGCTCATTTGAACTACTTTATATACTGTTAGGTAGTTGAATCTGTAGCAATGCATCATATTTTTTAAGCTCATCATATGTTTTGTATCTTAGTTAGTAAAGTAACTATTGCTGTCAAATAAATGAAGTTAAGTAAGAAGTAGAATATTTCTATCTGCCTTGTAGTGGAGTGGAAAGTAGTAGTAAAATGTAAAAACAAGTACCTCAAAATTGTACTTGTGTTTAGCTTGGAGAACACCAAGCTAAACACAAAATATACAAAGTAAAGATACATAGCCCATTATGTACTTTCCTGTTTTGCACATTATGATACACTACCTGACAAAGAGGTGATCCTATTAGTCAAATTAATTTTCTGCCTCCAAATACTTACAACTATGAAAGCACTCAAAGGACGCCTTTCCATGTCTAAAAAACAATTCCACCGTTAGTTTAAGTATATTTCTTAGCAATATCAATACAATTGTTACATGTAATTTGACATTGAACATGCCACTGTAGCAGTATGTTTATTCTGCTGACATTGTTAAAAGTAGCAAACAGCAGATGAGCCTCACACTACACCACTACACTCAAACAGGGTCGAGGATATGGTCCAAAAATACAATTATGTCCCTGCAGTTTAACCGGCTACCCTACACACACTCATGGCCACGCAAATGTGCACGCTCGCACAAGCAAACAAAGTCTTCCCTTCCCATAGCAGTACGCTCGCCACCACGGTGGTCTGGCTGGAGAGGGATGAAGGAGAGGGAGGCACGGACGGCAGATGTCCGCCCTCGTTTCTCACAAAGGCTGGCAAGCGAGGGGAAACGATGGAGGGGTGGAGGCAGAAGGAGAGGATTAAATAAACAACAGAAAAACGACAGCCACTAATGAGTCATGGAGAAGCTGGTCCACTAATCATTAAAATCCAATAGACTTGTTGGCCCACACCATGGATGGGTGTGTGAGTGTGTGTTTGCAGAGGGAAACTGCAGGTTTCAGGGGTCCATATGTCCATGGGGTTTTTAGAGGGAAAGAACAGATGATGAGAGACAGTGGACAGCAATGAGAGGGGTGAAGAGGAAAAAAGAGGAAGAGTCTGTGTGTGTGTGTGTGTGTGTGTGGGGGGGGGGGGGTACGCGTCTATCATCCTGTCTATCTTTTTGTGTCTGCATGTATAAATCCTCCTGTCTGTGAGTCTGTTGCTGCATCA
>JAVQJF010059600.1:0-36658 GCA_036023855.1 Gadopsis marmoratus
ACTGTGCTTGATTGGCCAGCAAACTCGCCTGAACTGAACCAGGAACTGAGGAAGATGAGTCACCAGACCCAACAATGCAGACGAGTTGAAGGCTGCTATCAAAGCAACCTTCCATAACACCTTCAGCAGTGCCAGAGGCTGCTCGCCTCCATGCCACGCCGCATTGATGCAGTAATTCATGCAAAAGCAGCCCCGACCAAGTATTTACTGCATATACATGAACATACTTTTCAGTAGGCCGACACTTCCGTATTATAAATCCTTTTTTATTGGTCTTGTGTACTATGCTAATATTCTGAGATACTTTATTATATATTTTTGGGTTTCCATGATATTCTAATTCATTGCGATGCGCCTGTATAATGTAATGCAGGAGATATTGATGTTGTTTCTATAGCTTATATGCAGTGTTTGAGTTAGAATTATAATTTTTCAGTCTAAATAGCCATTAGACTTCAAAAAGGTCATTTTTATTTATTACATAGCAAGTATATCTGACTGTAGTATCTTTTGCAAACATTGGTGCTGTTGCTGTGTGATCCTGCTGTAATCCTCCTCACTGAATTTGAGTGCAACAAACCCACTTGTTACATTGAGGGGATGAGAGGATTCTTATGTCATGCAGCAGTGTAAAACTGAATATGCTTCTTTTGCTCCCTCAGCTTTTTTTACTAACTCTCTGATGAACCCTGTCTGGATGGTCAAGACCAGGATGCAGCTGGAGAAAAAGTGCGTACACTCTTAATTTCACCTGCCCCGTGTGTACTTACGCTTTTAGCTCTAGACTGACTGCAGTGTTCTGTCTTTAGAACGGTGTAAAACAACCTGGTTTATTTTAAGAACTTTTCAGGTGTGATGGTACCCCGTATAATGTGAACTTTAAACAGAAACCGTTAACAAAGTCCGCCTTCATGGCACTGTCCTTGAGTTATGCAGTGTGTGAGACTGAGCGTATGACCTGGCTCCCCAAATACACAGTGCTGACGCAAAGTCCTGCGTGCAGAAGAGGAGTCTATATTTACATTACTGAGTACAGGACAGTAGTATCATGAGAGGTCACAAGAACAAGTCTCTTGACCCTGTTATTGAAGAACACCTGTCCTGCAGCACGAAATGGTGGCTTTATGAATGGGGAGGGAGGGGATTGAATAACTGCAGGTTATACTAGTTACTCCTTGATCCCAATAAGGAAACCCTAGCATGCTGCTTTTTACAGGGTTGAAAGTTGACTAATTACTAACAGAAGTAATCACAGAATAGAAACTTATAACCGCTTTCTTTTCTTAATGTATGTTGTGAGTTGAACTGTCTGTTGGGCTCTGGTAACTTGTAATGGGCATTGATTATTTTGGCACTAATGACCCTGAACTCTTTGATGTTCTAGAGCCAAAGGAGAGAAGAAGATGAATGCACTGCAGTGTGCCCGCTATGTTTACAAAATGGAAGGGATTCGGGGCTTCTACCGAGGCCTGACTGCTTCTTATGCCGGCATCTCGGAGACCATGATCTGCTTCCTCATCTACGAGACACTGAAGAAACACCTCGACAAGAGCCAATTCACCTCTCCGAATAGTGAAAAGGGGAAAGGAGCATCAGACTTCCTGAGTCTGATGATGGCAGCTGCTTTTTCAAAGGGTTGTGCATCCTGCATAGCCTACCCACATGGTAAACAATTACCTCCATTGTTTCTCTCTTGCAACACAATGTTATGCCAGGGTGAAATGTTTATTTAAATGACTAATACTTTTTTGTTTGCTTCCACAGAGGTAATTCGGACAAGGCTGCGTGAGGAAGGCAGCAAGTACAAGTATTTCTTCCAGACGGGGAGGTTGATAGCAGTGGAGGAAGGCTATGCCGCTTTTTATAGAGGACTCATTCCACAGCTAATTAGACAAATCCCTAACACGGCCATCGTTCTCTCCACGTATGAACTCATTGTCCACCTGCTGGGAGACTCCAAGTGAAAAAAATGCTTGAATGTTAGGACTTTCCTGACAAACGATGTACGCCACACAACTCCAAGACACACACTGGGCAAAAGACTTTTGAAAGGACAGCACATACATTTTTTTTTCTTTTTCTTGTAATGTGCTAAAGAGACTTTTGTGGTGGAACTGAAGCAGGTTTTACTGTTTTCCAAAGAGCTAAACACATTATTTTATTGAAAGCTTGTTAGGAGTTAATCAAGATAATCCAAGAAGTTGTGGTACCTACTAAAACTCCAAACATGTGAAAAAGGTCATCTTCGTAAAGTTCTAGTGTTAAGTTAACTAAATTATTTTATGTTTCTTTATTTTATGGCTGTTTGTTTTCTCATATCCATGGTAAATGTACCAACACACGGCTCTGAAGGTTGACTCATTTATTTAGGTGAAGTGCTTGTAATAGTGCTGTTCATTGCAATGTAATGATGACCCACATCATTTTGAGTTTTCTGCTCTGCAAATACAATGTGCTGGTTTTGAAAGCTTGAATTACAGAGTTCACAAATGCATACAGGTTTATCTGTATGTTTTCTTTGTGAAATAGTCACCTTTTGCAATATATTGAGAACGTGGATGCTTATTAGACCAATGGCTCAATAAAATGCATCAAGAAACTACAACAGTTGATGGTTGACCCTAATACTGATGAAATGATCCTGTTAATATTTATATTTAATATCGACCTTTTAATGTATTGTATGTGGCAGGGTTGTTGCAGGCAGCTGGCTCAATAACTGGTAAATCAGAATGCAAGGGAATAGTTGCCTGATTCTGTACTTAAGTCCAAATATTCTGATGAATTCATTTAATTAGGAATTTGTGCCTGGTGGTGACATCAAGATTTGGCTGAAAAACATTTGGGTTGAGGGGCAAAACGTGTCTTCAGTCAGAGCTTCAAGTTCATTTCACTGTAGGAACTATTCTAGAGTTCTCCAGCTGTAAGTGCCAGCATAATGCCTCAATTATACAGTAAAGGCAGTTGTTTGCTCTCTACTTGAAACATAAGGTAGTCCGTTTATGTTATGACTGAACATCAAGATGTGTTTTCTGAGGGTTTGTTTTCCATGTAATGCCTGCTCTACCTACAGTCCTGCAGATATGGAAACAAGTGTTTCACATTTCAGTCTCCACATATGCCTATAAAAAGAATTCACCCCGTGGACATTTTCATGCTTCATTGTTTAACAGCATTGAATCACCGAATAGTTGATGACAAAGTGAAAGGGACATGTGTGTACATTGGCTTAAATTAAGTGCAAATATAAACGGCAAAGTAATTGGATTCAAAAGTAATCGGCATCTTTAAGCTGGTGTTTAATTGTAAAAGGCAGCAATTGCAGTCCTGGGTCAGTGTGTGCAACAGGTCTGTATTAGTTTTACACATCTAGACACTGAAATGTGTCCCCTGTTCTGTGTTAAAACGGACCATATTTGGCCTTTTTCAGGACTTTAATGTAGTTTCGCAGCCTCTGTGGCTTGTGTGGAAAATAAATGCTCTCCCAAGTTGCAGGTCTCTTTCAGACTTTTCAGGACTTCTCTTTTGCTGGATTAATTTTACCCACTGCCTTCACAAGGGCCCGCGCCTCGGGCAAAACGGTGTCTGTTCATGATGACTAGTGGTTCATCGTAGACACAAATTAGTTACTTTAAATGCAAACACATTTGGTTACAATACAAAAAGGGAAATAAAACCCACCCTCATTCACAGGAAAGCCTAGTCATCTATGACAGGAAAATCATAGGAACTGGATTAGCCACTTGGTGTGTGTGAAACTATTTGACAACTCAATACACGAATCATCACAAATGTCTTCTGTCTGTTGTGGTTTTGGTTGCCTCAGCCACACTTTCCTCTCCCAGCTGGGAACAACAGGCTCATGACCAAATGGTTTGAAGTGGACGGCTGCAGCGGGAGAATCGTGTTGGGTGTTAAATCTCTGGATGGTGTCGTGTGTCATGTCTACAACAGTGACGGAGATGCAGGTCGCCTATTGACGCGTGTTCCTCCGACTCTGTGACATGTATACAACGGGACCACACGTTACATGGTAAGTGAACGCGCTCACCAAGTCACCTTTACCTTTTCCTGTCACCTCTATATCAGGCCACACAGGAAAAGTCAAAGCCACTCGTTCATAGCACAAATGCTGACACCGATATAAAAAATAGATCACATCGTAACTGCTCAAAACGACAATTCGACAAGTTAAAAGGGAGAAAGATAACGGTGTTCAAATGCTTGTGGTGACCCCTGTCTGCCGCAGGGGGAACTGCCCCCGCTGCAGTTTGTCCTTCTGTCCTCCTGGACAGTGTCATGGGCGCCTTGTTACTGTGGCGGACCCGACAGCTTTATCTCGACACAACAACCCATTGCTGGTCAGCGCGTTCGCGCCGCCCAGGCCTCGGTAAAGTCTTCAGCAGACACCCGGTAAAGTCTTCAGCAGACACCCGGTAAAGTCTTCAGCCGACACCCGGTAAAGTCTTCAGCCGACACCCGGTAAAGTCTTCAGCAGACACCCGGTAAAGTCTTCAGCCGACACCCGTTAAGCGTCACTCGGTCAACGTTGCGTAGCCGCGCGCTCCTCAGTTCAGCCAATCCGCGCCTCTCACGCTCGCTAGCCTGCCAGGCTAGCTGATGCTTGGCGCTGTCGCTGGCTTTCAGCGGCTGTCAGCGTCGTCACCACGACAACGGGCATCCTTCCCACCCGGCCGCGCGATGGAAGGGTGACGGGAACGATGCCGAGGTTCCTCCAGCTCCTTCTAACGGGTGAGTGGAGGCGGCCGGTGACGGTGTGATGCTCTGAGGCGGCACCAGCTAGGTAGCTCCCGGTTCGTGCGGTTACGCAATTTGAATGGTTTGCTGCATAAAAGGTGTTCTTTGTGACGTCCCGACACGCTACCTTCTAATTGTGATTGGCACATTTTAACTCTTGAGAAACGTAACCGTCTTAACAGGACGTTAGTTCACGTGACGAGCTGCGATAGCTGTGGACCTGTTGGTTGCTTGCTGCCATTGTAACATAGCAGGCTGCTCTCGGTTTCCAGTTTAGTGGCTCCAAATGAAAAGCTGTCTAATCCTGCAGCAAATAAACCGTGTCACTGATGAAGGGGACGTTCATTGCAGGGCTGTTTGTTAATTACCCCCCCCATATCATGCATATCATGCATATCATGCAAAGGCAGTTCAATGTGCTTTGCATAAAAAAAGAGCAAAGATATGCAAATAAGCAGAGACAGGAGCAAGCAGACTGTACAGATATGGTGTGTTTTAAGAGAACGCTCTGGTAAAAAGGAAGCTCTTTAGTTTGGTTGTGTTGTGGCAAGTCTAAGATCAAAAGATAAACTGTTCTGTTCTTTAGATGCATAGTGACTGAACGCTGTCTCGTCATTTTTAAATTGCTGCAGGCACATGAAGATTTCCACCTTGTGACTGGAGAGATCAGTTGAGAGCATGTCTGAGATGTACTGTGGAGCTAGACCAGCAAGTTCTTTATAAAGCAACATTTTGGATTTTCACTTGTATGCTGTAGCCAGTGAAGGTTTTGGAGGACTGGAGGTATGTGGGTCTGGTCTTTTTGTCCTGGTTAATACACGTTCGGCTGAGTTCTGGATGAGTTCTAATCTGTGGATTGTTTTGTTTGCAGCAAACTAGCCAGCTCATAGCAAACGCATGCATGAGACCGTTTCTGTGTTGGGGAGAAAGGCAACCTTGGTGATGCCGCTGGTATGATCCTTAAAACTCAGTTCCCCGTACATTGTTATAATCTATAAGGTAGCAGTTCAAGTGCTGATATACTACCCTACCTTCTTGATGATCTTACGGAGAAAGGTGAGGTTGGAGATCGGCCTATAGATGCTAAGTGAATATGGGTCCAAGATACCAGTCCGGAGAACAGTTTACTATTGACAAGATGTCATGTTAAAAAATAAAAAACAGATGCTTCTTTAGTTCATTAGTTTGGTGTGTGTGTTAGTGTTACATGCACCTGATAAACAACGAACTGGGTGTAAATAGCTGCTGTTGTTGACTTTTTGAATGGCTGGATTTGAAGCTGCCTGATAATAATTCCATATTTGTTATTCCCTCACAGGCTTGTTGGGAGTATTGTGGGATGGCGTTGCTGCTTTTGGTAAGCCTGGGATTGATGTACACCTGCTGCATCCACAGTTTGTCCCCATACTTTCTGTCTCTAAGAAATCCCTCTCTGGTCCACAGGTGGGGTCAGACTAGTGGATGGGGAGAACAAGTGTTCTGGCAGAGTTGAGGTGCGCCGCCATGGCCAGTGGGGGACTGTTTGCGACTATGGCTGGGACCTCCGGGAGGCTGATGTGGTGTGCCTGGAGCTGGGCTGTGGCTTAGCTGAATCTGCCCTTCATGGTGCAACATTTGGTGCAGGCAGCGGAGAGATCTGGCTGCGACATGTCCAGTGCTCTGGACACGAGTCCAGTTTGACACGCTGTGCTGTCGTCCTCCACAGTAACTCCTACTGCACCCATGAGAATGATGCAGGGGTGAAATGCTCAGGTGAGACTTCACTCTGTTTGAGGCTAAATCCTGTGTAACCTGGACATTGTATATCCCCCGGAGACAGATACAACAATATGCGAAACTAGAATTGTACGGTTAGTTAATTTGGGCGTCTGGGACACAAGCTGCATGTCAACATGGTAATTGATAAGCTGAAGAGTGTGGTTCATCACATCAATCACATTTTGTGATGAACCTGTCTCTACTTACAGGTACCCTTTTAACGCCCACCCTCACGCTGCTGTCATCTCACACTGTCTTATCTCCCGGGGAGGCCGTTCGCTTCGGCTGCAGTCTTCTGCTGGGCCACCACATCAGTGACTTTCACCTGTACAAAAATGGAGTATCCACGCCGCTGGTTACGCAGAGGGCGGACCAGAGCCAGACCAGAGTGGAGCTAACACTGTCCGACATAGAGACTTTCCACCAGGGCAGCTACAGTTGTGGGTACAGGATCAAGGGCGGCTTCCCTTCTCAGTTGCTCAGCTCTCCACCCAGCAACTCCATCAACATCACTGTGGGTGAGTCATCACTGCATTGTCTAATAACTCCATTGCACCAACGTTCATTCCCATAGCACACTCTTTTGTTGTGCAATCTATATTAGAAATTTGATTCACTGCCAAACTCAACCTAATGGGTTTGTGTCAGTTTTGAGAAAAGTCCCTTTCCTTGAATCAGGTTTTATTTAATTGTATTAAATGTCTTTACTTCCAACTTACAGCACACCAAACATTTGTGTTTTGAGCATGGGAGTTCATTGTTTACCTTAGGGAATAGTGTGTGCAACTAAAGTTTTGAAGCACAAGAGTCCATTTACTAGTTATTCTGAGTTTTCAACTGTATCTCATGGTCTTCCTCAGTCAAAGGTCACCTGATGACGCCTCACACTGCGTCTACACAGGAGGTGTCTACACAGGATGTGCTCAGGCTCTGTATTGGATAACCCACATTTTGGCACACAACAGTCACGGTAGTTATGCACGTAAAACAGAAGAAAGGCTTTGGGTCAAGTTTACATGTGTGTAAAGTGCGAGTGAAATGCGAGACATGCAGCTGAAAGCTTCAGAAGCTAGTTAAGTGGACCTTTTGAGTTATTTTGTTACACATTTTTAGTTCCACTGCTATTCTGAACTGTCATTCTTCATTTTATCTGTGTTGCATAAAATTGTCATTCATTTTGATTTGTTTTCCATATTGACAATTGGTATTGGCAAGTGCATTTTTCACGTAAAGGCAGTTTTTCATCTGATGATCTGAGTATATCCCCACCAAAAAAGCCCTTTTATTTTATTATTATTATTAATATTTTGGAAAAACCTTTAATGGTTAGAAGGGAAATTGTAGTTTTGCAGCCCAGGCCCAAGCCACATCTTTTCTTTTTTTTTTTTTTGGAACCTGATCAAAACTCTGTATTACCACGAATAACCTATTTAAATCCCCTTTGACTGATCACAGTGGAACTCCTGACTCCTCACCACTGGTACAACACGTCCACTGAGGCCCCGGCTGGTTCTGTCGTTAAAGGCCACAGTTTTAACATCACCTGCTCCACCCCGCAGCAGTACCCTGGGGGTTCCTTCCAGCTGCGTCTGATCCGCTCCAACGGCACGGTGCGCCAGTCCCTGCCTGCCCTCACCCCATCCGTCACTTTCACCTTTCCCACCGCCCAGAGCTCCAACGAGGGCTACTACTACTGCCTGTATCGGGTCCAGCTGGGTGGACGCACCTTTGTCTCCAGAGAAAGCCAGCCCCTGCCTATAGCCATCAGAGGTGAAACTGACATTATAGAGTCAGACAATCGATAGGTAATATAGGTAAAGAATAGTATGTGATGTGTGTTAGAAAGCTGAATGGCTAAAATAAACAATACCAAAATATAAAAACTACTTTTATATCAATTACATTCTATGTAGATATTCCTGGCAGATCTTGTACAGCTGTTTTTGTGCTTCCCATTTGCAAATCAGTCGCAGCAGTAGATGAATATTCCTGAAAAGCCATCCTGTATGTAACTTACAGAGAACTCCTCTCACCCTCAGACCCAGATCCAGTACTGAGTCCAATGGTGATCAGCTGGCTTGTGTCTGGCCTGACCTTTGTTGTAACGGTCAACATCATAATCATCGTGGCCAAGGTACTGTGTAACAAGGAGAAGAAGCCCTCTGAACTGGAGCGAGAGACCAGAACCTGTAAGTTTCCTTTCCTTCAGAAGCCTTTAAGCTTTAGACAGAGATGTGATTTTGTTTAGAACGCACCCTGCTTGTGTACCGAGTAATAGATGTGCTTCTGTCTACAGGTGTGGACAACACTTATGTTGCCTTATCAATTAACAAGCTATGACAGGGTATGCAGGCAACAGATAACTAGAGGTATGGAAGGGCATGATTCTTGAACATACAGTGCTCATAAAATACTATTTACCACCCTTGGAGTTTTCACGTTTTATTGTTTTACAACAGTAAATCAATGGGGATTTAATATTTTCATGTATCCATCCCGACTTGTGCTTTTCAATCACCTTTACGCTGAATTTCTCCGGGCGTTGTTTTTTCTTCATTAAGTTTTGCCACAATACTGTATTTTTATTATTTTACCAAAATAAAATGCATGACATTCATGGGTAATCTTTTGTAAATCAACGACAAAAAAAAAGCCACATTAAATCTACTTTGATTCAAGAATGACACATGAAAACTTCAGAGGGGTTAATGCTTTTGTATAGGCTCTGCAATATTTTATTTATCATAGTCAGTGTCCATATTCATAATTTTGCCATGCTAGTGAATTTAAGTGAAGCATTTTTTTGTTTCTTCTTTCAAGAAACAGATGGTCAGAAGGCTCACACTGTGTCCATCGTGGATTCAGTCACCAGGGGATGTAACGCAGAACCAGTCAGCTTGATTGGTCATCAATGGCACCTTTTGGTAGAGGCACCACCTGGACCCAGTTCAGTAGTTTGGTTGAGGTTGTTTTAACTGGGCTCGTAGACCCGTCGAAGACTACATTATAGTATACTTCCATACCAAACTCCACGCTACTGTGGTAGTGGAAACAATGGATCAGGGTATCTGCGGGGTCTTAAAGTATTAAAAGGTGTTGAATCAGTTTAGCAAAAATCAAGACCTGTGAAAAGTATTAAAACATCTTAATCAGCATGTTATTAGGTATTTTTTTGGAACATACATTCAGACTATCTACATCTATATGATTTAATATCATTTATGGCCAATGTTGTATTTCTTAGGCCAAATAGAAATGTTTGTTAATGAAAATATTTTGTTAATGTGAGTGAGAGAGTGTGTGAGTATGTCACCATTATTTTAATAAACCTTGCCTTTGGGTTAGTCACTACTTTTTTCTCTTAAGTTTTGTTCCGTCCCAGCTGATCTGAATTATATCAAACTAAGACTGTTTTGCAATCTCAAAATAATTGTACTGCTATAGTACTGTAACTGTAAGGTGTGTTCCTGATAACCAGTTACAACTTGTGGTGTTAATATGTTGACATGGGTCTTAAAAGGTCTGGATTTTAACGTCAGGATTCCTGCTTATACTCTGATGGATATGATACTAAGCCTTATATTATGGTGAGATGTAAGCTAATAGCCACAGAAGACAGACAGTAAGTATTTCCAGTTCAGTCAGTATTGGTTCAAGCTGGACAAATCCACTTCCACCTGGCTACTGCCATGACCCGAGACGTATGGAGTGGAAAACCGCTACCAACAGCTAAACTGGAGAAACTGTGACATGGGCTCCTCAGGTCTCTGTATATGCAGTTTGAAAACATTGTTTTGTATTTATTACCAGGTGACACCATTGACAGGCTCCACTAGCTGCTTATGTACTTGCTTCTACAGTTTTTTGTATTGTAATTCTAACCCTACTATGCATCATATGTAATTTACACATGTTATTATACATGCACGTTACTGCAATTAAAATGTGTAAATCGAAGCTGTAGTTGATTAAAATGCTGCTGTTGTTTGAGCTTCTGGACTCAATGAGTTCTATTTGACAATCTAAACAATATTACTGCATTCACTGTAGGTTACTTTATAGTGTCAGTTCAAACTACATAAGAGGAAAAAGCTTGCAACATAATATGGTTTATTTATTTTTATACCTTCAATTATTCACATTTAAAACATCTTTGCTCCAGATTAAATTACTCAGCTCCAAATGTTTACATATGCAAGCTCTTTTATAGTTAGACCTATGAAACAGCAATACAAAACAAATCACAACATCAATCTCTACAGGATGTAACGGTTGGATTATGTAGTACAAAAGTGTGGTATCGCTGAAGTAAGTCCACTGAAACAACGTATAAACATGGCATTACAGCTCGTATAAACAGTGTGGCTTCATATTTTCACCCAAGACCCCCCCCCCAATCTACTTATTAAACACTGAAAGAACATTAACAATTATATCCCAATTACTCCCACAAAACCCATTGAGGCACTTGCATTATAGCTGGTCTTAAAACTGTCCTAACTGTACTTTTAATATAATTATTTCTGATGACCATCACGTACCCCAAGATTATATAAACTACAAGGATTTGTACATATTAAGTACTATAATGCAAAAAAACAAGGAACATTTTGGGATGCTAAATAGACCTGTCGCAATACCTTTGATACTGAACTGCTCTGTTTTTGTTCTTTCTAGTGATAAGAAAAATAACTAAAGTTGCTTAAAATCCAGTGAAATGACAAATTCCTTTCATGGAATCTCAAATTCAAGCAATTTTCTCTGACGTCTAATGAGATTTGTGTGTGATGTGAAATAACCTGTAAATTGTATGTGGATATAAAAAAAGTGTGATGTTCCCATGCAGAAATATTCACTGTGAACTGCTGAGGCTTACAGTAGACATGACTGGCTGAAGCTCACCATAATGCAATGGGAGTTAACTGGCATTTGGTTTGCAGTTTGTGATGCTCAATGGGCCAAACAAACCGTACACACACATCATGCGTCTTTCTAAATATGCGACAGCTTATTATGATGACACACTGACCTTACATTGCTGACACCAAGTTCTGTGGATATTTAATGTGCAACTGTGGCATTATATTTGGCATGAGTTGAGTTTTCTTTTTAATGTAATTTCTTGGTATATTCAGCACTGCAAGCCAAACACCAGTGCAGTGCTGGGAGGAGCAGTGGATGATGATCACACTGACACCATCTGTACAGATAAGACAGCTGCTGTCCAGGTAAGATGAAGATTTTGTGTATTTTTGAGCGAAATGTCCTTTTAAATGGGCACCCATGTTTATTCTAGTAGTAGTGTTGTACTGAAGCCGAGTGATAATTAACTGTTTTACCTATAAGTATAAGCAAGCAAATGTAGTTGTAACCCACATAAATATTGCAAAACCACAATTTTCAGCAATGTCTAAAATAAAAGCAATAACAAAAATACATTCCTCGAATTAAAATGCATAAAGTATTACAGAGCTTAAAAAAACTGAGCATGAATAAAAGAAAGCTCATTCTATCCCTTTGAGGGACTCATTTGTCTCCATGCTGGAAAAAACTATGTAGAGGAAGACTGCCACAGCCAGGAAGAACACAAACTGAACCCAGAGTGGGATGAGGCGAGACGACTTTGGTGCCTTCGGAGCATCTTGACCAGATTTCATGGGTGTCGATTGCAAATACGAGTTTCTGTAAGTGGACGGCGTGTCGTACATGCGGGGCCTGAAAGGGAAGTAAAAGGAATTATGCTACAGTAGATTATTAAAATTCTCTACAACATCGCTGACCTCTAAATCCTGCACTAGCATTGGTTCCAACAACTGTAGTGGTTGCCTAAGCAGCAATGAGGTGGTAAGATTCATTTTTACCTCAAATCTTAATTTAACATAATTGCAGTGCTGCCCCCCCTTGGGCCAATATGTCATTGGTTGGAAAATTAATTTGATACCATCATAAATTTAATATCTTTTTATTTGTGGACTGTTGGTCGGACAAAATAAGACATTTGAAGTTGTCGCCGTGGGCTCTAGGAAACATGGTAGCTTTGATGTTGCTTAGTTTCATCTGTAGCAGTACACCAGATTTTATAAACTCATCATAAAATTTGCATGTAAAATCTTAATCTTTAAAGTAACTATAGCTGTCGTCAAAGTGGAGTAAAGAGCTAAATATTTTCCTCTGCATTGGAATGGAGTAGGAGTGATAGTAGCATGAAATGAAAAGAAATACATACAATGAAGTACAAGTACCTCAAGTTTGGACAGAACTTGAGTAATACTACTTAGTTAAATTCCACCACTGCGATTAATTGGAAAAAATCTACATTATATATATTAATTGATAATAAAAAAAATAGTTGGTTACAGCTTTAATTATGATGATGTGCAAGATGCAGCATTCCTCAAGATAAAGTTAAAATCTGATCGAAGATACTCGGTGTGTGAAGGAAGGTTTTGACTGACACTGTATGGTGGCCTTCTTGTATAATATCCAATAATAGATGGTTAAAACAGGAATTTGCGTCATAGCATACAACTATAAGAGTCAAACAGGGGACACAAACATACAATTTAGCTAAATTGAACCTAGCTGATATCGTCTGATGACACGACTTGACTTTGTATAAAGACACTTACTCATCAACAAAATCCCTCCCTCTGTATTCAGGCCTTGAGTAGCTTGAGAAGGACGTCCTGTAGAGAGCGACATAAAACAGTACATTTGAGACCGTTTTGTAAACTCCTCATCGACTGAGACAACTACTGCAAAAATGTGTAAAATTATAACTTACTCGTTTTCAAATTCCCTCTCAGTCCACTCTGGTCTTGACCTCATGTAGGACCCACTAGACAGACAAGATTAGACTGACTTGTATTTTCTACTTCAATACCCAAAAACAGAAAAGGGATGGAAAGAGAAGGAAGACAATAGATGTTTGGAGCTAATAAGAGGATTTAGAGAACTGACCTGTCTCCAGTAACGTCACTCCTGACCTGCAAACCATTTGACAAGAAATTCCATTATCTGAGGTATGACAGTAATTACAGGGCCACTGATAAATTGTTCATCCCTAAGCGATGAAATCAGTCTTTTGAGAGTCAAATCTTCTTAATGTATGTATAGTCAAGCAGGAGGCTACTTGTTAGTTTTCTTTGGATGCCACAGTCAGATTCTAAAGGAGCTATATGTTAAAAAAAACAAAAAAAAAACAGACTTTGTGGACAGAGATACTTACAGGCGCCCTGTAGACATAGGTGACTTCGTCGTCTGAAATCAAAACACATACATAAGGCTAAATGTCAAGTGTCCATTTCCATCACAGCTTTTCCAGCAAATGTGTCCCACGTGATTATAGTAATTGCTGCCCCTGTTTATTTTGCCCCCTCTTAACAGACGACGTCACATCACCCTGATCCTGGCTTCTCGCCATCGGCTCCCCGTCCGATTCAGAATTGATTTTAAGATTTTATTGATTGCTTATAAGGCGCCTGGGTCTGGCCCCAATGCTGACCCCATGTGAGCCAGTTCGCAGACTTAGATCCCCAGGTGGGTGCCCTTCTGGCTATTCCAGAATCGAGGCTCAAATCTGAAGGCGACCGAGCTTTTGCCATCAGGACCCCTCGACTCTGGAACGACCTGCCTGAGGAGACAAGGCTGCAGAATCAGTGAGCTCTTTTAAATCACTTCTTAAAATACATTTTTTTAGAATTGCTTTCATGTGATGTCGTCTTTATATCGTATTTTTTAAGTTTTAATTATTTGTGTTTGTATTAATAATCTTTTCTTTATCTTGCTTTTTTTTTGCTTTATTTTATTTATCTTTTACTGTTTTGTTTTATTGCTTTCTGAGTGTCCTGTATTTGCTTTATCTGTCAAAGCACTTTGTAAACTCTGTTTTAAAGATGCTATATAAATAAAGTTAATATTATTATTATTAACAAAGACAGAGGTTCATTAATACAGTTAAGTGCCATCCAGTTAGCAGCGAATCATCCTGATCAATTTTCTGTCTTGTTAATTTAAACAGAATATCTTTATGTATCTTATTTTATTATATAATGGATATAACTTTTGAATACGTTTGTAACAATAGTTATAAATATTAAAGTTGTAAATGTAGATTTCCTGCCTTTAAAAAGGGACACTGAACTGATTTTTACACACGAAGATCCATTTACTCGTCATGAGGAGCCTGTGAAAACTATTGTATGATGTTTTCTAAAGTGATAGACAATAACCTTTTTGGACTGAGACTTCAAATGTTCTAAAATGGAGCCTGTTGTAGCTGCATTATGGGAAGTGTAGTATGCAGTGTTTTAACCAGGTCATTGGGGTCAATTCCGACCTGTCGTAGGGCTGGGGAAACGTCCCGTTTAATAATTTGGAGAAAATGTAAACCACTTGTAAGCCACTTCTGTTATAACTCGCAGGTTAGACTATTGTAACGCCCTCGTTTTTTGGTCCACCAAGAATACAGTCAGTTACGATTCATTCAAAACTCTGCTGCACAAGTGCTGACTAAGACCAAAAGGAGAGCACATATTACACCTATTTTAAAGCCTTTACACTGGTTACCTTTTAGCTTTCATATTGATTTGAAGTTATTTTCTTAGTTTACAAGGCACTACAAGACCTGGCACCGGACTACCTCTCAGAAATGCTCCCAAACAAAAAACATCTATTTAGTCTGACTTTTATGTAGCATTTTATAATTCTGTGGTTGTATTATTTATGCTTATTTTACTTATCATGATTATGTATTTTATTGTATTTCTGTTTGATCAACATTTTATTTCTGATTATTAATATTTATTTCATCCAAGTTTAACATCAACATTTTTCTATTTTATTATTATATATCTATTTTGTGTAGTATTTCCTGATTTCGTTTTTAGGCTATTTTAATTGCCTGTATCATCTTCTGTGCTTTGTTTTGTGTGCATTAGTCTCTAAAGTCCATTTTTAACATCCTACATTTTGTCAATCACTTTGAATGGCATATTATGTAAATACATTTTGACTGGCTGATTTTACCTGTAAACCCTGGGGAATGTGAAACGACGGGCCTAGAGTTCTGAAACACTTGTGGACGATCAAAAGTAAAGCTTTAGTACTCAGAATGTGGGTGAAAGACAAAAAGGCTACAAACGACAGCTACCCTCTTCTCTGTAGTAGGTTTTGTCAGGTGACGATTTCGCTCGTTTCCCTTTGGCCATGGCCTCTTTCAGCTTCTTCTCATACAGACCTCTGGTGGACTCTGGGTGCAGAACACACACACACACACACACATCAGATATCATGAACACGTGCACACAGGAAACCACAGAAATCAAACCACGACTACGGGAATAAACTTGGTAACTTCCCACTCAAACTGGGGGGGGGGGAGGCCTGTGAAGTTAGCTGGCGTGAGCGTTGATTCAAAAACGGGCGCAAAGTAAACGTCGAGTCAGAGCCACTCACCGACCACAGGCCCGTGCTTTATCCCGTATTCATCGAGCAGCTCGCTAATTTCCTGCGCAGATTTACTGCGTAGCGAAGACATTGTTTGAACTCGATTTACTCCCGTGTTGTGTTGTTTCCCCGTGCGCTTGTTTCAGTTCGCTAAAAGCGACTACAGCCATAGCTCCTCCCACGGGGCGCTCGTTTTGCTGCGCGTGTGTCAGGGACGACCCTGTGCGGAGTCAAGCGGCAGCTTGGAAGCTCGGAGACACTTAATCCCGCCCTCGTTGGTTTCTCCTAGTGCAGAAAACATTCGAACCTTCGGCCAAATTGCACACAATTTCCGTTTCCGTTCGACCAAATTCTTCTTTTATCTTTTCGTTCTTTCACTCTGCTTTCTTTCCAGAAATAAAGCAGCGCCACCAGCAGGCTAATGATACTTGTCCAATACGAATGCTAATCATAACAGTAAAGCTAATGCTGCGACTTTGACTTTACCACCGAGAGCGTTGCGGCGTCTCCATCTCGGACTCCCAACGACGCTGGACGACTAGCTGTCCTCCGCTGTCATCGCCGCTGCGGCAGATTCAGGTGGAGACGTCCGGAAAGGGATGGTGCCGGTTTGCTTCCGGCTCCGTCACTGCGAGGGCTCAGCAGAACCGAGATCCGGACCAGGACGGCAGCGGCTGTACGCGTCTTCCGTCGCATGTAGAGAAATATTCAGATCCATTATTTGACTAAAAAGCAGCAATGCAACAATGAAAAGAAATACTCCATTGCAATGAAATAGTTCATCAAAATTCCACTAAAGTAAAAGTGCATTAGTATTGTAATGAAATAAATCATGTCATTGTTTAAGGTCATTACTGATGCATTAGCTCATTAGCAGCATTTAATGTTGTGCGTGTAATTTTAACCACTTTGCATACTGTTGTATGTCTTGTAGATTTTAAGCTGAATTTTGTATAAAGTGACTAGCACCTATAAGTATCGAATACTCAAAAGTGCAATACTTCCCTCTGTGATAATGAAGAGTAGAAACAGAAATGCTCAGGTATTAGTCTCTCAAAAATGTATTTAAATAAAGTTACCCTTCACCACATTACAATTAGATGCCATAAATTTAGGCCTCTTTAGCCCTGATTTAATCTGCATTTCGTACAAAAATCTACTTATCTACAGTTCATACAAATACAACAGCATCGCTGTAAACAAAGATAGGTCTTTATTAAGCATACAGTTGCATATTACAGATAACAGACAAGTTTGTAACGTGTATAACATTTTGTTGCATTTTTACAAGACAATATAGCCATTTTGGATTTTTCTTTCATCTGTATGGTGGAAATGTCAGGTCTATATATATAGACTTGGTTTAGACTTGCTCTATATTAACAAGTGCTAGGAGATAACTGTTATGATACAGTGCTATATAAATACATTTTAATTGTAAGTACGTGAACACGTTTCAAGGACCAACAATTAAGTTTCGCCCTAAAAGAACGATGCTTGGCTGAACCAGCCCACTTGGTCTGTGGCCAACCAGAACATCAGCAGTCCCATCGTTATCACCACACTTATCTTCAGTGTCAGCTTCAGCATGTTGAGACACTGCAGGGACAAAAGACACGACAGAAAGGTCAAAGGAGCCAAACAATTAAGGAACAAATGAAAAAGTACATGTTCAGGAAAGGCCAGCGGGTACACACTTTGTGTTTCCAGGTACGAGTCTCTGTTGCTGACATCTGGCACCATCTGTTAGGCTGTGGGGTGTAGGCGGTGGAGAAAGGACCCAAATGCACACAGCGTAGGGGAGAAGAACAGGGTTTTAATTCAACGGGCAACAAAAAATAATAAGACACTGACACACGGTAAGGTGACTGGGCAATAACAAGTCCAAAACCAGAGATACGGGGAGCAAACACAGAGGACGTGCAGAACATCCACACACCACGTCGACGTGAACAACGACACAACAAGGAGCAACTGAACAGCACACTTAAATACACAGGACACTAATGAGGGGAGTTGCGACAGGTGAACACGGGGGAACCGGTGAAACCACTCAACAATCAGGGAAACACAAGGGCAGACAGGACACTGACTCAAACACAGGGGGAAAGAAAGCTGTAAACCCCAAGAACCAACATACACAGGACAAGCAACAGAAAACAGGAAACACAGCCGCTCACACCGACACGGACCATGACGCCGTCGCTGGTAGCTGAAAGTTTGGGGGGGGGGTCACAAGCAGGTTTAATTTGCACAGGCCCCCTTAATTCCTGGGCAAATCAGTAAAAAAAAAATCTAGTGTATGCGTTTCCATTTGCCCTCCATTATGTGACCAAATGCAAACCTCAGATGTTTCTGCAGAGCTCGGGTCCTGCTCCCCTTCTGTGGAGCTGCTGAGTGAATCTCTGTTGCTGCTGAGAAAAGAGGAAGCAGGCACAGGTTTTTTCTTATTTGGATCTGTCGTAGCTCAGGTTGTAGTTATTGTTCAAGAACATAAAACGTTAATACATACTAGGAATTCTCCTTACCTGTCAGTTTCGTAGTTAATGACTTGTGACAGTGGATTTGTACAAAACTGAACTTTTATCTGCCTCCCTATGAAAATGCAGAAATGGAAACGGATGAATTGTGCAACGTATACAACACCTTGAAAAGGTTAATGTTGATTATACCCTTCTCATCTTCACTCACCTTCTCCTCCGTTCTCTCCGTCGCTGTCATCATAAAACGCGTAGAAAGCCTTGATTCTCTCATGTTCCCTGTTCCTCTCTTCTTCGTACTCGTCATCTGCCAGCTGTCCCAGCTCAGTGATCCCAGCGGCTTCATGATCAGGGTTGAAGAAGAAGCTATCATCCAGGGATCCCTGGGTAGAGGGACTTGTGCCTGTTGCCTTCTCTCTCTGTACCACCAAATAGCTGTTGACGTCTTCTGCAAGACGCTGAGTCACATCTGAAAGCAGTGTTTCCGCTTCGTCTGTGTCCTCTGTGGTTAACAGGTCTTCAGACAGAAGGGCATCAGTTGTCAACACGTCTAGATTCCAATTAATGTTGAAATCTGCGGGATCCGCTCTGTTGTAGTCGTCACCTATGCTCCACCTGGCAAACGCTGCACTGCTCCCACCGTGGAGCTCATCCTGTTGCTTGTTGTTTTCAAGATCTTGTAGACATGTATGATCTAAGACTTCCTCATCACCCCTCTTTACCTGGACCTCATCGTCACTGGAGTTGTAGGAATCACTCTCCCCTGTCTCGCCTCCATCATCACTGCCTGTCATAGTTGCATCGTCCAGCACATGCTCGACAATCTCCATTTCCCTTCTGTCTTTCTCTCCAGTCGCCACATCCAGGTTCCAGAACTTATTAGCACCCACCTCTAAATCTATGCTGTACAGATACTCGTTTCCCTCCTCATCAGTGTCTTCAGCTCGTCCCGTCCATGTTATATCTGTCACAGCTCTTTCCGGGCAGGTGTTCTGCTTTGCAACTGAACCACCGTCAGATGTACAAGCCAAGGCGTTTGACTGGTGTTTGCTTTCGTGATTTCTTCCTCCATCTTGTACATATTCACATGAAGAAAAGTCTGAGGGATAATCTGCAAAGCTCTCACCTGCCTCTTGGTGCTCCTCCCCTGAGAAATCCTTCATTTTCTCTTCGTGCTCCGCGCTTTCAACTTCACTGATAAGATCCTGCAGATTCTGCTTTGATACTTCTGGAAACTCCATCCTGGCTTTTGTTGGGCCAACGCTGCAAGGATTTTCAACGTCCTGCTCAAAGCACAGAGCAAGAACATTTTCTTCTTGTTCGATTTTCATGCTCTCACGCTCAGAATCAGATGAGTCCTCTTGCTTTTCTTCTTCCATTTCTTCTTCCATTTCTTGCACATCCTCTTCAATCTCGTCACCTTTTATCGTCATCTCACTGCCATGTTTCGGGACTCTCTCAAAATAGCATCCCTCCTCATCACTCTCACTCTCACCTTGCTCCTCATTTCTAACTGGAGGCTTTTCAGCACCCTCTGGAGCCAGAGGTTGTCCCTCAGCAAAGATCCTGTCCTCTTTATAGCCGTCGCAAAACTCGTCGCCGCAGTGAACCGTCATCAACAAATCCCCTGGTGTCTGTCCTGTTCCCATGTCCTCTTCTTCGTCCTCTTCTTCTTTTGCGGAGACAGAACCTTCTCCATCTGAGCTTGTGTAATCCTCCGTCTCCTCCGGTATTTTGTCCATGCTCATGACCCCTACACTTTGAAAATCCTCCTCATCGTTTGTGTCACCAGACTGCTCTTTATCAACACTTTCAGCCATGTGTACATTTTTAGTTTCCATGCTAGACAAAACTGCAGTTTGACCAGTTGCTTCCTGGTGCAGAGCAACGTCTTCCTTTGTTGCTAAGTTTTCTTGAGAGATGTCTGTTTCGTCCTCTTCAGATGTTTCATCAAAATTAAAATGTTCAAAGTCCAAATCTTCATCAGCGAATGACAGAACAGATCTTTCTATAACAACATAATTTGGAAATTAAGCACTTTTGTAAATTGTTTAAAAATAGTAATAAATACCACAATGCCAAGACATATGTCTTACCTGGAAACGCATCACTAAGTAGATCAGCAAAACTCTGCTCCATCTTTTGCAAATCGCGGAAAACGAGTTTATGTAGTAGGAGTTATATCAAGGTAAACATTAACGCATTGCCACAGATGATCTCGTCGCTCAGAAAGGAAGAGAGCGCGATGTAACACTCATCTGTCGTCTCTGCAAGTGACTTCCTGTCAAATAGACGTTGCATGAATTACACATTAAAACTAATATATGTGGTTAAATATATGTCTACAGATGTCTACATTACGTAAGCCCACTGTAAAACTGAAGATGGTCGAAAGATGCATAAAAAGTGAAATCACAAAAGTAATGTTTTCTGTTTTGTGTTGCTGCAGGAACATACCTTCATGAGCTCATGAAATGATGTCAGTTTTGATGTGGTTTTGGTTTCAGGTGCACAGCATACGCTACAGCAGTCAAACACGCAGTTGCTTCAAACAGCTCATGTTTTATTGGGGTCTTATGTAACTGAGATGAGAGCAGTGCCACTTTGAAGACGAGTTAGAGTCATTACAAAAGAACACTTGCTATCAGTGACGGTTCGGTTGGGTACTTTGATTTAATTAAATAGCTAAAATCAAGTAAAACATCAAGACATGCTGGTTTGTTGCTGGTTGTCCTGTGTGGTCTACAGCTCATTGCGGAGGAGGTAGCGGTGGTTGGGCTTCAGGTCAACTTCTACAGGAAAATGATCGCTCACCTCAAGAGCCTAAAGTGCCATTGAAAGAACTGGATTAATGTTTAATTTAGGTACACAAGTAAAGTAAAGAAAGGTACATCTGGGCGTGTTTACCTCCTCCTCGGTGAGATGGAAATTCTCTTTAAAGTTGAACGGTTGAGCTGAACCTGGCACTATATTGGAAATAATCTCATGTCCATGGACAATGATCCTGTTTGGAAATGTAAAGTCCATATTAGAAGGCATAACCCTGATGGGTGTCTGCAGCAGGATGCTCCTATAATAATCATAATATCATGTAAGAAATGTGTCCTCATTACAGAATGTTATTATAGACATTATGTAATTCAGTAACCTGTCATAGGCACAGTGTGTCTTCTCACGGACAGTAGTGTCTTGCTCGTCTCCAATTAGCCAGCGAAACTTGGGGTCACTCCTCAAGCGCACAGCCCTCCAGCCCTTGATGGTAACATAGCTGCAGTCGGCGTTGAGGTCCCCTAAGATCATCACATTCTGGGTGAGCGAAAGGAAGGAAGCTAGTTCATTATATGTGGTAGAGAGAAATGAACACGAGGCGAAGCTGAGGAACTCTGATCAAGAAAATGAGGACAAACAAAACAAGAAAAACACCAAATGCTATATAATGAAGATAATGATTTAACCGACATCAGTCTTCCACTTCTTGTAAATTCTTTTGAAGACAGTATACAGTTCATCAATCTCCTTCATGGCATTTTTGGGACAGGTGTGCTGCCCGATCAGGACAAAATCCTTCACCACTGCAAAAAAGAACACATCAAAAAAGAGATGTTTATTTTCGATGAATACATTTACATGCATTTACTAGCGTCCAAGCCTTTTCCTGGTTTTAATCATATTTGTGATATGTTGTTTGGGACAGGCCTACATTATTATTGTGTTTTTAGTGCTGTCTTACAAATACTTACATGCTTTTGCTATTTGTTGTTTCTTGTCTTTGTTACCAATCTGTTTGTTTGGTTTCATTGCATAGTTTTTGCAATGAAATTTTATGATGCGTTTTTTTAATATTTTCTTTTATAAAGTATTTGTTTTATTTATTTATTTTCTCCTTTCTTTCTTCTCTCTCTTGTAAAGCACTTTGAGCTACACACCCTCTATGAAAGGTGCTATATAAATAAAGTTTATTATTATTATTATTATTATTATTACATGGATCACAGAGAAACCTGATCCCTGTGTACATAATTATAATATTATCCAGATTTCTGATTGTCTGTACAAGTGCAGGCATCTTTTTTATTCCTCAAAATCCAGTAAGTTTGTTATTTCATCAGAGTTACCTCAAACATCAAGAATGAACCCGGCTTGGTTTCTGGCTGCTTGAACTCTGCTGGGTTTACCATTCTGCTTGATCTGGCTTTGTCATCTGATCATCAGTTGTGAAGGTGATGAGCGCGACAATTAAAGTGATCCTCTACCCACTATAAGACATTCTGGCCTTTTTACTGATCAACACCACACAACTGCATTAAGGACTCGTGTGCACACGTGACAGAGAATGATTAGAAACCTGGATACGGTGTCGCAATCCACCTAGCAATATACAGTTTTTCGAAACCAGAAAACGAGCTTAACCCAGGCTTCTGAAACCATGTTGTGATGGTTTCTTGTGCAACAAGATACTCACAAAAATCAGGGGCCAGTTTCACAAAGAACCTTTAGACTGGTCTGTTAGGCCGGTCTTAATTTTGCTCTTAGATTGATCTAATGCTACTCAGACAGTTTCACAAAAACGAAGACCGACTTATTTTAAGCCTAAAAAGTTTTCCTACCAAAAGGTTTACTCTGAACTGAGAGCCGTGTTTCCCTGGTAACAGTCAGTGAAACCTGCTGACCAGTGGCACCAAACAGAGATTTAATGCTACTGGAAGCTTTTTGTATTGTTCCCCTCTTTACTGAATTTTACCAGTAAAATGTCCTGTAACTGTTGAATTCTTCCAGAAGCCTGCCTCTTTCCAGTGAAGGGAACTGAGTGGCTCGACGTGGTTACTCTGTCTGCCATGTTTTTTAGTTTGAAGAAAAAAATCTCAATTTACTCCACTTAAAATAGTCAAGAACTACACAGCAATGGATGAATTTAGACATCTAAACAGAAGTCTCAATATTAGTTTGATCTAAGCTTTAGTCAAAGTCTATCTATGTGAAACCGGCCCCAGATCATAACGGGGACACGAAGGTGTACTGATGTGCAATTTATTTTCCTGTACAATTCCAAAGATCTCTTTCGTTTCATCTTACATGTAGTCGGGGAGTGAAAGCGAACGATGAAAGGCTGTCTGGAGAAAACATCGGTTTCAGTGGTGCCTTCTCCTTCTAGTTTAGGATACTGATAATGCTCTTTGACCCTCAGCATATTGTTCCTGGAGAAGATGAGAAAGGAAAAGGATGACATTAAGGATGTTGTGAGTAACTGATCATTAACAGCAGTGGATCATGTTTAACTTGGGCTACCTGTAAATGTAGACATACTGCTCCTTGTAGGTCTTCCTCCCCAGCCTTTCACTTTCTACATAGGAGTATGAGTTGAATTTGTCAAATCTGCAAACAACACAAATTTGAACAGATTAAAGTTGAATGTGTTGACTGGATGTTGTTCTATGTGACAGAGGATGCACAAAGCTCGCACCTGTTAAGATCCTTAACCAAAGCCTGTATAGCTTTTCCTCTAGAGTCCCGGACCTCCTGAATAAGACACAAGTCACACCGAGAAAGAATCTTGGGAGCCGAAGAGAAAAAAAAAGCTCTATCAGTTGTCTAGTTTTGTATGAATGATGCGCTAGTTGCTGTGTACATATAGCAGAGTACCTTTTGTAGAATCCCCATGACCTTCTTGTTGTTTGCCTTTGATTCCCCAAAGCTCTGAACATTGAAAGCGCAGATTTTCAGGGAAGATGTGATGTTCAACACACACAACCCCACAACGAACAGCAGAACTGCAGTCCTCATCTTGCGGAGAATTATCACGCTGTGAGTAAAAGAGAGTTTTGCAAGATCCCCTTTGTCATATTGGGAAATATGTTACAAGAAACCTCTTCACCCAACATCACAACAACATCTTTGCAGCCTCTTACCTTCAGTGCCAGGTTCACCAGGAGACTGACATCAGTCCAGCAAAGATCCATCTCTTCAATGACCTGTAGTGGATTTTGGGGGACATGCAGGTGAACGTAGGTGAAAGACAGGGGCTGCAGATCTATGTGGTGGATGTGCTGTGTCAGTGCCTGTTGAGAATGGAGCGTTATCTGGAACAGTTGAAACCAGTGAATACAACAAACAATAGCTCCATCCAACTCAGTGAGTGTGTTTTGTCTCTTAGTTTGAGTGTAATCAGACAATACACGGTGCCATGTGTCACGTCTGTTCTTTCATGAACATATCATTCTGTCATTTTAGTTTAGACGAGCAGCTGGTAGTTCCTGCACAGTACCATCACATCACTGAGGATGGTTCTTCATCACAATGTGATGCATCTGATATTTGCAGTGAAAATCATTTGCATTTATACTTAAGTCTACTACGCAGATTTATTTGTATTTATTTCTTTTGTTATGTTTGTAGACAAAATTTGATTTTTTTCTGTCATGAACTTCATGTTCGAGTACAGGACGAGCTGAAAATAATGATGTAGTGATACTGATACAAGGCAAGTGAAACCAAAATAAAAGATATATTACAAATTTATATTTAAAACTGCACAATTCTGCTTCTATAGGAGCTCTACTCATGAAATGTGTTGCCAATACACTAATGATTAAAGTGTAAATCTGTATCGATACACTTGACAAAAGCAAATATTGTACTATTTAGTTCCCCACATTTATCTGACAGCTATAGTTACTTTGCAAGTTAAGATTTTACATATAATACATACGAGTAATTCTTCAAATATGTTGCATTGTTAATGATTAAACTATCCAAAAGCATAGCATACTGTATATAGTGGTTTAAATGTGATCCAGCTCAACCATGTAAAATATTGAAATGCTGCTTAAGATCCATTATCCATTAGTAATGGTGACCCATTATTATTATATAAAAATCTAACTTTGACGGGTTTGCTGCACAATGAATACTTTTACTTTTGTTACTTTCAGCACATTTTGCTAATACTTGTACTTAAGTATTTGAGTAATATTTTAAATGCAGAACTTACTTGGAATTGAGTATTTTCAGTGTAGTATTGGTATTTTTACTTAAGGATTTGAATATGTCTTCCAACAGTGTGACTATACAAATGTTAATTGCTTCTTGCAGGTCAGACAGCGATGCTATCTCCTAGAAATAACATTCTGTAGCTCAGGAAATCTCTTGAACACATTTCACTCTCATCATTTACAATACATTGACATGGAAACATTTTGTAAGTCAGTATTGGAGCCATAAAGACCTTAGAGGGTAAGTATGGAGGAGTCCAGTGGTGCACAGGTCACTAATCTTCACTAATCAATGATGCCATTGTAAAGGTGAGACAATGACCTCTGTGGTGTCCCATGTTATTTAACCTTGTTTAAGATGCAACAGATACATCTAAGAAACGGACCCCTCTCCCTGAATTTAAGTGCGACCCTTCTTAATGTCTTCATTACGGAGATCTCAGGTATCTTCACCATGAACTCGACTTGACTTTTTCACCAAGATTAAACATGTTTTTCAAGAAAACTTGGCAAATGGTAACATTTGGTATAGGAGCAATATTTCTTTCTTTCTAATAATATATAACTAATGGCTTTTGTGCTTACTCTCCCATCTTTCTTTAATTGTGAGAAACAGTGAATCCGAAACAAGTCCCCTATATATGATAGCACTGATGCTAATTCCATCATCACAACAGCTGAAAGAATTATGGTGATGTTTTGTCTTTTTTTTTCATATGGTGTTTTAATAATTCAAGGTCGTGCTTTTGACTAGATAAACAGTTTACAGTACAAAGGAAACTTCCTATTTTTCTACTTCTATTTTGTTGATATTACCGGCTCACAGTTTCTTAAAATATCATTAACATCTGCCAACTTGTGACAGTGCTTTTAACATGTTTACATTGTTGCAAACATTACAAACAGACATTGCTGCACTTTTCACACTGGAAGTGTTCACTTGTATTTGAGCTTTCTGCAAACGTCCTACACGTGTCAACACAATATTATCTCACATCACACACTAGTCTAAAATTACACAAAATAAAAAACATCAACAAACTACATACTAGAAAAAAATCTTATTTTAAAACTAATATTCCTGAGCAGTGACATTATCATATTGGTCGAAAACAGCCAGAGTGTTGAGGAAAGGACATTTCCATGAGATAGTCTTCAATACGTGTCTCCATGTCTGAGTACAGGTCTTCGACTTGCTCCCGGAAAGGAGGATGCCAGAGCCACAACATGGCAACCACTGCCACGGCGAGGAGTAGAAGGAAGAACACACACACCTTCCACCAGGAGCCACAGAGCGTCTAAATAACGAGGGAATAAATGTCTCTGTTATATATATATATATATATATATATAGTTGCCAGTATATAGTAATTTACATATGAGCAGGGAATCGTAGTCCTTATTGCTGATGTAGTTGATTTGGTGGTCACTGCAGCAAAGTGGGAGCAAAATGTCACAATGTGTAAAAGACATATTGGTGCAGAAAGTGTAAAACAATTCATAATTGTTGGCTCACAATGCAAGGGCAAATGAGAGCGTTTGAGTATTCCTTTCAAATTCCCCCATATGGACAGACACATACAGTATATATACAGACACATAGACACACACACACACACACACACACACACACACACTGCTCACCGGTCTCCTGCGGCGGTGGCTGAGTTGCCGGAGCTCGTCCCTGCACTGCGACAGCCGGGCCTGGCTGGACTGACACTCCTGCTCCACGGCATGCAGCTCTGTCTGCAGCTCCTCACACTGTGCGCACACACACACACACACACACACACACACACACACACATGCCATATGGAAGGGACACTTATGTAGGTCATATTTGGCCGCAACCCATTCAAAATGATCTTTAGAAATGCATTTTTCAAAATGTGTATAAAGTCAGAGATGACAGAATGTACCTTTATCTCTAAAATGCTTTCCAGAAACAATGGCAAGTACTATGAAATGCACCTTGATAAATATTTTAAAAATAGTTTTGATACTCATGAAATACATTAGTGAAGCTAGTAAGTTGAAGTTGTGTTGGGAGTTTGTTTGGACAAAACATTGAGAATTAGATTTTTCTTAAATATGTTCAAAATCCAAATGATTTACTAAAATATATTATGAACTTTTATTTACATTTTTTTATTTCTGCATATTTTGACTACATCTTCAATCATTTTTGTAATGATAAGTTCTCATTATACATCAGTCTCTGCACAACACTAAATGAGATGTACTGTGATATGTCCACTTTACCTCTTTCTCTTTGAGTCGGAGTTTCTCCTGAGTGTGACGGAGCTGCTCCTCTACCTGAGAGTCTCTCCTCACTGTCAGTTGTGACTCTGCTTCCTCTGATGACGGACACCCCTGCATCATGAAGTCACGATGCTTCTCGTTTCTGCCATCTAGGCAATAGAAAGCAGTTTTCAGTTTAAATAAATGATCCATGTGGCCTCTACAGTAATTTAAATGTGTTTATTTCTGGCTTCACATTGAATCTTTGCATGTTCAGGGGAAAAAAACTCTACTGTCTAACTGTCTTGCCTCTAAGCTGTTGGATTTCCTCTCTTAATGTCTGGTTGTCCTCTTCCAGCAGGCAAATGTTGTACTGTAGCTCCTTCCTCTCTTGTCTTAATGACACCACCTCCTCCTTCAGCTCGGCCTCTCTGGCTCTGGACAGCTGCACAGGACATATATGTTTTTCACAACCTTTTACACTGAAACTTCTACCATCCACATGTTAACAGACTGTACGTACCTCCACTTGGCTGTGCAGCTGTTGCAGATGTTCATTAATGAGGTGTTGGTTCTCTCTGAGTTGTCCAGAGCTTAGCTTCAGCTCCTCATAAAGGCTCTGCCACCTCAGCGCCTCTGACTTTGCTGTGATTAACGCTTCCTGGTGGAAGAAATAGAAAAGTATCTCCAATATTCTGCTGCAATATTGATCTGTTTTAAATCTGACTTTTTGATATGTCAACAGAACACATCTATCACCAGGAAAACCAAAGAAGTCAGTGACACTGATGTGTCTTTCTCCAAAGTCAAATACAAACATTGTGGTTGTTTATTATTTGGGTGAAAAGCTAAATAGTTGACCTGCAATGTCTCAGCCTTGCTGAGCGCCTCGGTTTTCTCCTGTGTGGCCTTCTGCAGGGCGACCAGGGCCTTCTCCTCATACACCAGTTTCTGCTTCTCCATCTGTAGCACCAGTTTCTTCACACCATCCCTAGGAAACTTCTATAAGGACAAAACACTGCTGAGTTAAATGCTTGCAGGGTGAGATGCAGACCAAAACCACAGAGGAGCACACTCAGTAGACACTGCACTCTCGCTGCATGATGACAGAGTGGAAGTGTAGAGCGGGTCAGCAGGTTTTAAGAAGGACAAAATATTTGGGTTGTAACAACGCAAAAAACTATCTCATTGCATCATTAAAAAACACCCAGTAGTTGCATCTTTACCTCCAGCTGCTGTTCTTACCTGCAGGCAGACTTGCAGCTGCGCCTCCAGAGCCTTGATCTTGTTTCTCAGCAGGTCTTCACTGCAGCGAGCCTGTGTGGGTTAGAAAGGAAATGACTGAATGTCATGCTGTAGCTTACAGATGGAAAATGAATGGTTGATGTACTAAAATCTGTGACAGCTGCGTGTTCTTTCACTGTCTGCGCTCACTGGCGCATAAAGGAAATGTGCAGCATCAGTGAGCCTCAAAAGAAAATCACAATGTTTGCATATATTACAACACTACATGGTTATGAGTGTGGAAAATAGCATTTAAGTTGCCTAATGATAACATACCTGAGTGAGAAACAATTTTCACAGATGAAAAGCATACACTGTTTAACGTAAATAAACTTCTAGATCCTCAGCTGTTCAAACCCAAATGTAACAATAATAAAACAAAAAGGGAAGCGCCAATATTTCCCCTTCATTCATTACAGCCAGAGTAGCCAAAAGAGAGCTAATGAGAATGCATAGCACCTATAGTAGCTACTGACTGCCACTCCCTTCCTGTATAAGAATGACAGCTTGCACTCGTCCTATGCAGTATAGGCTACAGCGGAAGCAGGAAGCTCCAAACCACAGACTGCATAGGCCTTCCTGAGGTGGCTGGTGCCTTACACTGCT
The DNA here is from genome assembly GCA_036023855.1 of Gadopsis marmoratus. Lineage (NCBI taxonomy): Eukaryota > Metazoa > Chordata > Actinopteri > Centrarchiformes > Percichthyidae > Gadopsis > Gadopsis marmoratus. The sequence continues at coordinate 29,564 of JAVQJF010059600.1, forward strand.
GTGTACACGACTGTGACAAAGACATTTTCAGTGTAATATCAACCAGGGAACCAAATAACAATGAACAGCAACAACATGGCCTTATAAAGCATATGTGGTATTAGGAAAGTGTAACTGTGAAACACTGGGGGTGTGCTTGATTTAACCTCCAGAGACCCAGCCTATTCATTTATGTCCTCTGTAGTGGACATTGGTTTTTGGTCTATATCTTTTGACTCATTTGAGCTACCGTACAAAATCCTTGTGTGCTAAATAAAGGACATCCTGGCATTTCCAATTATATCTCATGTGTTTGGGTGGAATGAGGGGAGACAAAAAAAGTTAAAATGGAAGATCCTTTTTTTCCTCGGTTCTCAGGAGGTTATATATATTGCCTGTGCATACAGATGGAAAGTCTTACTGTCCATATTTTGTTTGAGGAGTTCACGAGGATTGACGTGCTCTCCTGGAGGGCTGCCAGCTTCTTCTTCACTGCCTCTTCTCTCCACAGGGCCTCCTGACAGAAAACAGACAGCAGAGGAGAGGTAGATACAACAACATGCAAATACTGAGTGTCGCTAAAGTCAGTCAGTGTCTTCTGTTATGGTTTCAACCTCATATTTCAAGTAAACCATGCTCACTTCATCAGCTATCATCTCGCACTGGGTGAAAATAAAATATTTTGACTGAAACATGAAAAGGAAGGAAATTGACTTCACACAGTTTGGTGTTTACAGTTCAGTAAAAAAAAGTAGACTAGAGCCAAAAAGTCATAAATTTACTTTAATAAATTCAGTTACACACCAAACCAAACCTTAAAGTTTGCTAACATTGGATGTATTCTATGACTTTAACTTTTCATTTATTAGAGGAGAAACATGCTATTTCATCTACCAAAAGTGACAAAGTCTTGCTTTAAAGAACAAACAAAACATCACAAGATGGATTTTGGGAAATAATTGTTTGGTTTACCTGCAAGTAGTCAGCCAATCTCTGAATGTCCTGTTATGTGATAGAGATGAAAGAGAGGAAAATCAGCATCAACTGGTAAATCTTATTTTTAACATGCAAATTTAAAGCCTTGGTGAATACAGCAGCAGTTTTAAACTTACTGACTCCTTGATAGTGACAAGGCCAGATCTGCACAGAAGAAAATATCTCATTGCAGAAATATGAAACACCTCTGGTATCAAATTTGTGATTTAAAGTTTCAAGGAGAGTTTAATTAAACTCACTCTGTCTGCACACTGGTCTCTCGCAGTATCTTTTTTTGGAGAATGTTTTCAGTCTGGACGGAGAATCTTTGGTGAATCCTTTCTGTTTTGATGCCCGTCTTTTGACCTTTGAGAGAAAGTGAAAAGGCAGCATTATTTGTACGAAGGATCAAAGATCAATTTGACAGTCTCTGCTCAAAATGTTATGCGACTGGCAAGAATATTACCATTACTACTATTCCCTATTTTATCTGTGCTTCGTGTCCTGTGCTGGTTTGATTCCTTTATTGCTGGTGTGGAGGTAGATGCTTGCTTCCTTACATGGCATTTCTCTTGCCTCAACAGTGTTACCTGTTCTGACCATAATGAAGCCTGAGCAAATGAGGAGAGAGAAGAAGATGCAGGTGTTATTCTCTGTGGATGTGGAAGGATTAAACGTGGATCTGCTGAAACACCCCTAATAATGTGAAAGGATTTAGCATTTACCCATTTGCTGGTGCTTGGGCCATCAGTTGGTGTTAAAATCATCACTGGATGTCCATTGGCAGAGGGAGTATTTTGGATATTTGTATGCAATGTCTCTGACTTGCTGAATGAGCTGCGATGTTTCATTGAAAATGTCTTTGGTAAAGGGGTTCTCTTTGAAGAATGGTTTGAAGACTTCAAACCACATGGCTCTGGGCTCACTGATCTCCTCCTCAGAAATTCTAGATGCCTCTTTTCCTTCAGTTCATTCTTTATCAGTTTTGTGTCAAACTCTCTCGTAGGGCTGCGACATGAAGTCACGTTGTTACGTCCTCGCAGGTGTTCATGTCTCTCTGCTCTGGTCTCAAATATTTGGTCAAAGTCTTTCACTGGAGAGAAATTTATTCCACTGACAGCCAGGGTGTCCATGGCAGCTCCTCTGGTGGTTACAGTGCCTCAAGCCTACAACAATGTAAAAGTAAATGAATTAAAACCATTTATAAAAAGGAAATATACATCATGTAAACAGTTGCATTGAAATCATACCATTTACTGGTGTATATAAAATGTTATAGCTAGTTGAAAAATGTTGATTGTTGCAGGTATGATGGCTATTAAAATATGTCCTATAGTGACATATTTTGTATATGTATGTATGCATAACATAGGTGGTATACATTTTCTTTTCTCAATCACTGTCCTGATATTTTAATCTCAAAAAACGTTTACTTTTGCTTAAACAAAGGAAAATGAATAAAGAAAGTTAGTGGTTGTCCCAAAGTATGTTGCAGTATGCATAAAATAAAGCACAATGCAACAGTACAGTCAGTATCTTTTATGTTTAGGATGCTCTGTGTTGCACAGAAATGTATTTTGTCTGTGAACCATGTGGGTCAGTTGTAGTAGAAGCAGATATAGTAGTAATAGCTCTAATAATACTAGTATAGTAGTACTTTCAGTATTAATAATTCTAGCTGTAATAGTATATGTTGCAGTGGTTGCATTATTGTTGCATCTTGAGCATAAAGACTCCGTTAACAATGACAACCAGAATGATCAAAGTCTGACTAGGTCCTGACAAGTGTTGATTGAGGTTGTGGAAGGAAAATGTATGTGTAAGACAATTGAAAGACAAAATGTTGTCTAATGAGCAGAAAAGCACAATATAGCTTACCCACAATGCCATCTCATTCAATGGGGAAAGGTCTGCATGAGGTGGTTGAGAAGACATCCATTTTCTCACTCTTCCGAAATTGTGTCCGGGGTTTTTCTCTGTGTTTCACATTTAGCTGTTTCTGTTGAGCACAAGTTTGCAGGAAGTGAAGAGAACCACAGCGTCATATGTTCCTCTATCTCACCAGCCACTCACACTGAAGTGATGCCATACACGGGTGGGCCCCAAGATTACACACAGACCCAGCCAATTCCCCCTGCACCCAGTCTGGGATCAAACACACCACACTGGGAGAGAGGGCTGTGCCGTGTGTGTGGTTGCCTCTTGGAAATTTGTTTTATAACAGCAGTTTAATGTTTCATTAAAATTAGTTAGATGTTGGAAATTACTATGCAGAGGCTTCTTCATTCATATGAACAACTTCATCATTTTGAGCATTTTCAAGATAAATGAATCAAAAACACTGGATCTTAGCATCATGTTTAACCTCAAATCCTCTCGATTAATACCTTAATGGCCTTCAATGAATTCAAATCCAACAGCAGGACAATAGCGCGTTGTATCTTTGCGTACAGCGCCATCTAGTGGCCGATTGCCTTAACAGCTCCAAAAAATAGGAGCGCTACTCTACTCTCGCGATCTTTCCAGAGGGTCTCGTGTATCCACCATCTTTGTGGCTCTTTGCAGAAGGGCACGAAGACACCGAAACAAGGGTGCCCGGTGTAGCAGGAACTTGGCACTTCATCCTTCGAACATGCTGTCCAGGCTCGCTATTATCTCAGGTACGAACTAATCCTGCTTCTCAGATGATTACTCAACCTCGCTTAGCTCTGGCCAAACCAAACTGTCAAGCAGGAGAAGCAAACGTTTCAAGTGAGTGTGAAGCTGAAGGGTAAAGTGAAGGCCGCACATTGAATGAGCTGCTAGTGTGAATACAAACAAGGTGTTAGCTCTGGAACTGTAGCTAGTTTACTGCTTATGGATTTGTGTCGACAGTTGGTAGTAATGTCACTGGTTGTGTAGCATGTAGCAGACTTCGCTACCAGTTGTTTACAGCTAAGTCGGACGGCCATAGCTAACGGTAGCAAACCAAAGCTACAGTTAGCATTAGCTCTGCACGCCTGCAAATGTCACCTTTTTGACAGCCCGCAGTAATTGGTTTTGTGCTCTCTACGTTTCTAGTAAGGATAAACTTCACTGGCTTCACATCACAAGTCCACCAAAAGTGTTTGTATTATGATGCTTTCACACGCAGTTAATTTGAAGCTAGCCTAATTGCCACCAGACATCTACTTGATATGATAGTCGTCAGGTATTGGAATGGGCCTCATCCTGTAACTGGGGGTTTGTTGACTTTTGTCATTGTACAATAAAGCTATATAGTTGCTAGTTTCTTAATTACACTTGCCAAATACAAAGGTCCTGCAATTAATCCTACGTTCATTAAGGTTATATGGGTCAGCTTTTGTTAAAAGTTACAGGTGTAAATAATCAGCAGATTAAACATGAATGAAAACAAGTAGCTGCAGTCCAGAATTTCATTGTTTGTTCTGCTTGCAGCCAGTGCCCTGAAAGGCAGCGGCCCCCTTGGAGCTGGGTATGTGTCTTCAGATATTGTTTTATTAACTTTATTTGTTACTAACATGATAATGTATTTCAGCAGCACCAGCTACAAGTCCTTCGCAGGCTGTCCTCTCTAAGCTTTTAGTAATATTGTCTCCCACAGTCTGGTCCAGGCTTCTCGCTCCCTGCACACAACGCCCCAGAGTCTGGCCCCAGTGCCCCCTCTGCCAGAGAAGGGAGGCAAAGTCCGTCATGGCATCATCCCAGAGGAGCTTTTCCAGCTCCTGTACCCCAAAACTGGAGTCACAGGTCAGTGACCAGACGCAACAGTGAATTGTTAGTTATTATGAATAGCCCCACATGTTATTTAATGGAAGGCAGTGGTGACCAAGTTTTCTGGGAGTTTTTTCCAGATATGTTGTGTATATAACCTGAATGCTGCTGGTCCATGTTTAGGTTTGTCTCTGGGAACAGTAAGCGCATAAGGCTTATGGTTTTGGTGTGATATAAAAAAAAAAGGCTTGGTCTCGTGTTAGTCAAAGCTAACATGGTTTGTCAAGAGCGAGGCATTGTGTTTGCAGTCCTACTGTGCATATTAATGCATGTAGTAATAATGTAATTTAAACATCGAGTTTCAATTGAAATACAACTTTAGTATAACATCACCCTATACTTCATATGTTGACACTGAAAAACATTACCCATTAAATTCGTAGAGACGGAGCCGTGTGTGGTTTAGGACCACGTCCCACTAGTGTTATTGTTGATGTGTTTGACATGCTTTCATACTTTTCGTATTTTACATTTTCATAAAAAAATAAGCCGCTGCTGCACGAACACCATTTCAATAACAATGGAAAAAATTCTACGTTTTCCCTTTTCTCACTAGGACCCTACATGCTGGGCGCTGGCCTCCTTGTCTACATGCTTTCCAAGGAAATCTACGTCATCAACCACGAGACCCTTGTTGTCGCCTCCATAGGCACTGTCGTCATCTATGCTGTCAAGAAATTTGGTCCAAGTGTTGCAGCTTTTGCAGACAAACTGAACGAGGTGGGCTGGCAACCATATGGATTTGTGTTGTTATGGCTGATAATGGCATACCTGAAAAAGATTTCAGATTGGAAGAGTGTGGATGCTTATTCCTGTTGTTGAGTTTTGTTTTGTTTTTGTACAAAGATTACGTTTTTTACAGAAATAGACAAATGATTTGTGATCAAGCTTTAGGTTTTCAGACATAGATATTAGGTTTTCTCTTTTGTGCACAACCTTTGAAGGCACCCTCTAATATGTGTGTGTGTGTAGGACAAAGTGGCCAAGGCTCAGGAGGTGAAGGACCTCACCATGACCAGCCTGGCTCAGGCTATTGAGGATGAGAAGAAGGAACAGTGGAGAGCAGAGGGAAGATCAATGCTCTTTGATGCTAAGAGGGTAAGCAGCATTTTTATCTTCCAAATTCTTCACTGTTCCATATCCAATCCATACTGACTGCAGCTTAGTTACCCAGCACTCCTTTACTTTGAGCTCCAGGAGGGCATCACTATGTAATCTTTGACATTTATTGACCTCTGCTGGCAAGAAGTGGAAATTTCAACATCACAAGAGTAGGTAATTGCTACAATGAATGTGGGGAGCTGCAATTCTAAAAATAAATGAGTGAATTAAATGTAAGAGTCCATAAATTATGGCGTTAGATTTATGCCAGAAGTCGCGTGCACGATAAAACATGCTCGCAAACAAATTATAGTATTTCACACGAGCAGATATTAACTTTCACAGGCACAATATAAGTCCTCGCACACAAATTCGGCACCCGAGAGGTGTATTGGCAACTGCGATTGAGAAGCTATAAACACAGCGAGAGACAAAGAACTAAGCGGCACGAACGTGCTGGTCAGCTCTGCTCTGGAAGGTGAATTCTGCTCGACTCAAGCTACCGTTGACAGTTTGGGGGCAGCAACCCTCTTATGGCCCTCTTATGATTGGTCACTTTCAATGCCTCTAAACCTTGATTGACAGCTGAGTCCTGACATCTTCGGAGTTGAAGACGCAGTGGAGGCGACGCCTGAATATTTACATGGAAGTGAAGCTGGTAGATGGCTTCGTCTAACAACCCAGCAATTTACTTGCTATTTGTCAGCTACACTTCAAGAGCAGAGCTGACCAGCGTGAGCGTTAGTGAAAATGGGCTTCCGTATGTGTATATATTCCTAATGTGATTTAAATGGCAACACAATGTTAAGTGCATGTAAAGAAGGAATTTAACCTGCTTAAAATTAATATGGTAGATACATAACATGTCACAACAATGTTAGCAACCCCAAATGTAGACCAGATATTTCTGCAGTGTGGTTACAAGGACTGCATGGACTCGTCTTTTCCTCTCAGAACAACGTGGCCATGCTGTTGGAGACCAACTACAGAGAGAGGCTACACATGGTGACCAAAGAGGTGAAGAGGCGCTTGGACTACCAGGTCAGCCTGCAGGACCTCCACCGCCGGATGGAGCAGGAGCACATGGTCAACTGGGTGGAGAAGAGTGTCACCAGCAGCATCACTCCTCAGCAGGTACGGTCTTATGTGTGGAACTGTCCGAAGCCTCGTGTTTTTGTTAAGTTTGCAATTTAATTTTCTTGGCTTAATTTCAATAAACAATTTAGTTTACTGCCATGTTTCTATGATCTAACATTTCATTGTCAG
>JAVQJF010059623.1:0-16570 GCA_036023855.1 Gadopsis marmoratus
GGCCACATTCAGCCTAAAATCACAGCATAGTAAAATCACAGCATAGTAATCGTACAGCAAGTACATTATGAAAATGTATATATTTAAGGAACAATCCTTTTACAAAACATTATGAACGACCTGAGACTTCTTGATGAAAATGAAAATAAGCGCAACTTTAATTATACTATGCCTGAGTTTATCATGTACACATGTGCATTACAACTGATCACAGTGGATCTACAAAGGCACAAAACATTTAGTCTCAGGAATTTAGAACTGAAAAATATCAAATTGAACTTTAGGATTAAAGTACCTGTGTTGTACATTTTGTACACAAAGATTTGTGGCAGCAGGTGAACAACAGGATTCCACCAAACCCATTTGTAGTGAAGCTGCTGACCTGCTTCATGTTGCACAATATTTCAGCGTTTTTACATTTGACCACAGATAGTATTCACAGTACTATATTCTGCTGAGTGCAAAATGTGTTCCACTCACTTCTGTGAATAAGTAGGAACTTGTCCATTTTTCCTGGAAAACTCGACACTCTGCGTCCACTTTTGTCCTTTTTGATAACGACATTTTTCATTATGAGGGTTCCAGCGGAAAATCTTGACCGCGGAAAACAACGACGGTTTGTAAAGTGACGAGGGGCTCTGATGCTCTGTGGTGCGGATCAAACGCTCTGTTGACTATGGATTCAGAAATGACCATTTCCGGTTTATCAAAAAAATGTAATCCTCCTTAACTGCCAATACGAGGAACACCGTTGAGGGAGAAACCACACAGGATGTACTTTGTCCTCGCTCTAGCTAACTTTACACAGCAGTTTTGGGGCCTGGGTGTTTCACCGTCATGTCTGACCAGGAGAGAGCTTTGCGCCCGGAGTCTGTCATTGATACAGTGGGCCGGATTAATCTCGTTCGCGGGCCGGCCACACGTTTGACAGCCCTGTTCTAACCTATACCAGATTGTATTCTTGATCCTAAAGTTCTTATTTTTAACTAACTTTAACTTAAGTTTCCTACCTTAATTGAAACTTTAAGGTTTGAATTCAGACCTCTAAAGTTTCAGGTGTGGAAAGAAACCTTGCAATCTCAATCATAAACACCTGTGTGTGTGTGTGTGTGTGTGTGTCTGAGTGTGAGTCCAGAAAGAAACAACATCAACCTGCTCAGCTCGAGCACAGTGATAAGGGCTCTGAATCCAGGCTATTACAGTAAGACCAAACACAGAAAACCAAACAAACAAGCAGTCTGTGTAGTGGAGCTCCAGAAAAGAGCTCCATTGATCATCAGTGATGTGGCGGTGAGACTGAGGTTGAAGCCAGGCTGTTATACCACTGGACAAACAAACTAAAGGAACAAAGGCAGGAAAAATCCCTTTTTATTGAGCTACAACTGTGAAACTTTACATGGGCAACATAAAGAAAATAATAAGGCAATTCATTGTTAAAAGACCATTTAGCAGTTTTCTTTGTGGCTGTCAATTCAGTTGAAACAGCAACATCATCAGCATGAAAAACAATAAGTCTGCTGTGCCGAGGAGAGAAAATGCCTTCATTTATTAATGGATGCCAGGTCAGAGGGGTGCAATACTGTACCCATGATATGTTGATTGTGGGAGAAGTAAGTAAAGACCGCACAGTGTTTTTGGTGAACCTGACACTCAATATGTTTTTTCTTTTTGTCAATGTATGTATGTATGCACACAACGATGCAAGCAGAATTGTTCACATCGTTGCCTGCATACTTTGTACCTGGATGATTAAAAAGACTATCCACTAGATCAGGGCAGAATGACCCTGGCCAACACTAGAATATCTTCCTTTAGAACATTTTGTTATGCACGATGTGCATTAGGACACTTGAACAGGTTATAGATTATTAATGTTGAGGTTACAGCAGACAAATTGGCAGAGGCAAAACTCTGTTGAGAGTCTGCTTCTGACTTTGATATACATCCCTATACACCCATTCCTCTGTTAATGGGCTGAATTGCATCTTGCAATTGCAGAGGATTGATTTTATGGAACTGCACGGCACAGAATATGCCATCATGCACTAAAAATTAGTTCACTTAAATATCATGATCATGATTATTTTCCAATTTTTTGATTGCTGAATCTGTATTATTTGTTATGTATATATATATATATATATATAAATAAATAAGTGGTCCCTGTGGTAATCGGAAAGCTTGGGGTTGTGACCCCCAAACTGGAAGAATGGCTACAACAGATTCCAGGAACAACATCCGAGATCTCTGTCCAGAAAAGTGCAGGACCCTCAAGATCCCAGGCCTCTGGTAGAGGACTCGAGCTTGAAGGAAGGATAGACCACCCACAAGTGGTGTTAATGAAATTAACAACAGGTGCACTAGAGGGCAACAATGAGACGACCCCCAAAACAGGAATGGTTTTACAGGTGGAGGCCACTGACATGTTTTCCCCTCCTCATCTTTTCTGAGTGTTTTCACTAGTTTTGCATTTGTCTCGGGTCAGTGTCACTTCTGGTAGCATGAGGCGACACCTGGACCCTACAGAGGCTGCACAGGCAGTCCAACTCCTCCAGGATGGAACATCAACACGTGCCAGGTTTGCTGTGTCTCCCAGCACAGTCTCAAGAGCCTGGAGGAGATTCCAGGAGACAGGCAGTTACTCTAGGAGAGCTGGACAGGGCCATAGAAGGTCCTGAACCCAGCAGCAGGACCGGTATCTGCCCCTTTGTGCAAGGAGGACCAGGATGAGCCCTGCCAGAGCCCTACAACATGACCTCCAGCAGGCCACTGGTGTGGTGTCTCTGACCAAACAATCAGAAACAGACTTCATGAGGGAGGCCTGAGGGCCGACGTCCTCTGGTGGGCCCTGTGCTCACTGCCCGGCACCGTGGAGCTCGATTGGCATTTGCCATAGAACAGGAGAACTGGCTGATTTTAAATCTGTTGTTATTTGCCATATAATTACCGTGTCTACACTAAGCTCATTTTGTGTCCTGGGACATTGAGAACCTGAGAAAACATATTGCATTAATTTATGTTGTATTCTTTTCGTGCAATCGGTCTGCAGTGGCAACTCCACCCTAATCTTGGCGACAGGAGGCCCACTCAACCTTTATCTGACAGCTTATATTGTTATGTTCACCTCAGTCTGATGACTCATGATTCACAAAATAAGTTGTTGAATAGGAAAGGCTGAGAAACTATGACAATCTCATACCGTTTACTCCTTTACGAACACATTCCATAAAATATTGGTTTTATTGGTCAAAAGCTCACTTCTGTCGATGAAATTTTGGATGAAACATCAAACAACTCACAGGGCTTTTCAAGTGCATGAAATTGCATCTTTGGACTGCTAGAATCAATAAAAAAACACACTAGGATTTAACTACCTGCTTGGTTCAGTACCTAAATTCGGACTTGTGAAACCACTTTAAGTACTTGTGTATTTCAGGCTTAGAAGTAACAGCTGAATTGAAAACACTTTGTTTTACAGTTTTGATAAGGCGTCTCAGTGGAGTCTGACAGAACACAGAAGCCAGCACAGACCTGCACTGTCCTGTGGTCGTCAATCAGCTGGTGTGTGAGAGTGTGTGTGTGGAGGTTTCCCAGGGTTGAAGGGCTCCATTGAGACGGGCCATCCTCCTTTACTCTCATTGCCATGCAAAGAGGACCAGCTGCCTACACTTGGCCGTGACGGCTGAAATATTTAGCACTCTGTTTACCAGGGAGGTCCTGACTGACAGCCCACCACTCCCCCGCCCCGAACGGCATCTTCTCTTTATCTTCTCCCTTTCTCCTCCGACCATTACTCCTGTCTGAGCGTCCTATCAGCGATGGTTCCAAGACTCTTACACTGGTTTTGTCGATAATAGACTCTTTGAGTGACATATTTGAATCTTGTCCTCTTCTAATGATATTTGCTTTCCCCCAGTGTGTCACCCACTATCAAAATGTCACAGAGAGATTTACAAGTGCATGAGCTGCCAAACAAAGCTTATTTTAGTCTGGGGCTTTAGGGCGGGGAAAGAAAATCCATATATACTACAAATCAATGGGGGGAAATTTATGGCTGGCACCTGTGGACTCAAGATTGCAAACGGCTCGCATACAAACAAAAGAATAAATGACTTGGACGGATCTGTGTGTATGTTTCTCATTCTATCACTGTAGTTTGTCATACATGCAGAAGAGGAGGACAAGGATGAAATCTCATTGTTACAACTCATTGTTAACTCACGTTGACTTGAATGAAAAATACAGCAAATAAGACTCTCTTCCTGTGTAGTGTTTTCAGTTGTGTAGAGCATTTCATTTCCTTACTGCCAACATCAGTGAATTTGCTGCTATTGTTAGGGAAAGTGCCATAGATGCTATATGATGGAATTCATTTACACACATTTATATAATAAAAAATGTTTAAACTCATAGAAAGCGGTGACTGTGATCATGCTATTTTTATTTCTTCAAAGAACAAAGTTTAAAACAAATCCCATGTGCAGTTCAATCAGGAGAGACTTGATTGATAAAGGCTTAAAGAATAATTAACTTAATTTGACATGGTGCACAATAGGAAGTTGAAGACATATGTGAGAAGGGTTCGGCAATTAGACCCCATCGTGACATTATTTTAAGGGGATGGTGATGCCATGAGTTGTACAGAAATATTGGGGCGGGAAGGCAGTTGGTGGACAGCAGAGCGACATATGGTCTTAAAAAATAAACAAAATTAATTACAATGAAGCACCAATGACTATATAATCTAAAACTGATAAACATAATGGCCAGCAATGATTGCATTATGCGGAATTTGAAACGTTCCGATATGGGGGAAAGGACCCAAGTGCAGACGACGCAGGTGAACTGGAGATGATGAGATTTATTAAACAAAAGAACACTTACAGGCAGGCAAGGCAGGTAGGTATAAATGTCCAAGACCGGAAACAAAATACACAAGGGATGTCCATCGGGGGGGAATAGTTGAAAGAGATAAATCCACAAGGAAAGCAGGAAAGCGCAAACATCGAAGATGAGCAAAACCAAACTGAACACTACAAAATCCACGAAGAACAATGAACCGACAAGAGACCAGGGAAAAACATGATGAGGGGATGAGGCACATTAACCTAAGCTTCTTAAGGTGAATACAAACAATAACCATTTAATTAATTGGGATTTTGATGAGTTGTTGAGTTTGGTCTGTTTACCAGTGTTCAGTTGTTGATAATTACACTCAATACAAATTGTCACACGTAAATCTAAATAAATATTTAATGTACTTTTGCCCAGGGTGGGAGAGTAGTTTTGTCTGCCCTGAGGGAGTCTCTAAAGCTCCTTGTCAGAATGTGTTCAATCCCAACAAGCTCCACCTATCAGACAGCCTGGGAGACTAAACTCAGGGTAAAAAAAGGTCAAATACTTGCTCAATGACACTGCTGACAGAGGTTTTAGCACTCAAACTGGAGCCTTATAAAGTATAAGAGTAGGGGTTAAAATCAGAATTTCAAAAATGTGTTTTCACTAAAAGGCAGCTATCAGAGCTAAAAACATCCCACATGTCCTACTTCTAATTGCCACTAGGAGGCTGAAGCGAATGCTTCTTCTCAGTAGGCAGCTAAGTTTCACTTTAAACCTGACGTGACACAAGATTCTCAGTATCTACTCCTTTTTATCTTTGTCATCTCTTTCTCTCTTTACTCAATCTTCCCTGCAGTTGCCATCTATGCCACACTCATTTTAAATGCCTGTGGGGTGTTGGTGTGATCCTCAGTGCAGTGAAAAAACATGACATGCCTTTAGGGCACAATTACCCAATCCCAGCCACTATTACTGTGGTTCCTCTACAATCATTCCCTAAGGGAAAAGGCTGTGAAGCCCACACAGCACCTCCCTACCCCCATGAGTAATGGATTTATGATATCCCCCTCTCCATATGGAGCCATTGGCCACACATACATAAACAACTCACACACATCTTGTGAGCATTTCAACTCCACTGCAGCCATATGCTTACAACCCTCTCTGACTTATTCAACCAAACCTATCATAAAGCAGTTTTGTATTCGGGGCTATGCACACATTTTTACAACTCAGCGTGTAAGGATTAAGACTGACAGAGAGAAAGACAATCATGTATGAAATGGCTTTAAGAAAAACCCGTCCTCTGTTCTTCATACTGCTGTACATCAGCGTATGAGGTTTAATGGATTCCAGGATTTCTTGTGATAAAGCGTTGTAATTTATGATCTACCATTAACATGCAGCGTATGTCTCCTTTCTACATTTGCCCAATTCTGTTCATTCCTGCAGGGCTCACCAGGCCTTTCTGATGTACTGTATCCTTTAGCATGAGTGGCCAATGGTGACCTTGAAGATGGAAAAAAACCCAAATCAATAAATCTTTGCTCAAGGTCCACTTACAAGCTTTTACAGAAAGTTTTCAACTGCGGCTCACAGTCCGTATGAGTGGCTGGAGATGGCTCAGTTGTCAGCATGTAAACTAAAGGTCAAAACTTAGCTCATGTCAGTAGTGGAGCCTGTTCACGCTAAATCGGCTTTTTTTTTTGGAGGGGGGGGGGCTGCTTCATCACTGTACACTGAGCCTATGGCAGCTCCCCTCCCCTCCTTTAGTCACAATACATTTTGTCTCTACAGCGAGCTTCGTCTTGATTACCTCTCCCAGCTTTCTGTCTTGCATTCTTTGAGAACAGACATTTTTATACACATTTCCAATGTGTAACCCTACATCAAACTAATGGGCTGTGGCATTTTCATTTAAATTAATGTCTGTTTTGTTGCTCTCATACTGACTGTTTAAGATCGTTCATAAAAGTTTGAACATTTGGTGTTCTGAAAACAGTTCTTGTGAGGTGTGTACCGAGAATAACCATTGGGTGCACAGCAAGTGAAGCATGTTGTCTTTCCCATTTCTTTGGCAGAGATGGAAGACTTGAGTAGTTAGCATGAACAGAGGCTGAACAGACAATGAAAACAGTGCCAGCTGCAGAAACTCAAACTTCATCAACAAAAAATCTTATCTGGTATTCTAGCACAGACACACAAAGCTTTCAATGGTTGCAGAAAGGGCAGATGGTACAGAGTGAATTAAAGACCAATGACAAAAATGACTTCCAACACGTTTAGCTTCCTCATTAGAAAGGTGGGACAAGAGACACTTGATTTGGTATTTGTCTTTTGTCAGTTTTTCTCCACTGCTCTCTCTTTGACCCTCAGCCAAAGAAAAACAATGGCTCTATATCAAACAGATTGGCAGCCTGATATTCTGCTCTACAGAAAGTCAGAGCATCTAAACTTCTGTTTCTCTACTGCCTGGGGAGCTACCACATCTGATGTTAATTGAGGTTAACAGCATGCCGACAATGTGTCAACATAACCTTCTAAACCTTTACATTATTGGTCAAAAAAGAGGGCTTCTTTCAACAGACCCATTAGCACTATTCAGCTATAAATTCAAAGTGTAGATTTACCCTGCCACAGCTGACATGTGGATATTGAAACAGATAGACACTGCTTATTGGCCAGTGCTTATTGGCCATTCCTGCATACAGGCAGAAATTAAATTATTATTAAAAAATAAATCCGATCCTTTCTTTACTGTGCTTTACCGTGTTGTCCTACCCAGTGTTGCAGCGTGGCTCTCCTTACCACAGTCGGGCTCAACAGTGTGAGCATGTTACTGGATTCACTGGAGTGAAAATTAGAGTGTGTGAATATGAAAAAAAGTTAGTCTCTTTCTTAGCAAAGAGCAGCTACAAAATATTCAGGTATGAGCCTTTGATTTTAAGTTGGCACTGACCATCACTTTCACCAGTTAAAATGACAATAGTTGCTGCCAGTAGTTTATATCTGCTGTAGCAAATTAATGTTATTTCCATGAGTAACTTGACGACAGGCCAAAATAAAACTTGTCTGTAGTAAGTAAGTATCGGATCAGAATCAGCAGATACCCAATATTAAAGTAGTCAGATCAGGAGCAGGGCCAAAAGACTTGATCGGGACATTATTAGTTTGGGGGTAATTATATTCTACTATTTAAAAAAAGGTACATTGAATATTTAACCTCAGTATATTTAAATTTGTTTACTTTACAGTCAACAAAATAATTAAGATTCAGTATTGTGGGGCTTGGGGAACTTTAAAAATATTGTGGTCATAAATTTATTTCCTGGCTACAGCATTGCAAATGTTGCATAAATTCACAAAATCTTATATTAATCCTGACCATTTGTTTCTTAAATGCATGCATATTTTACTGAAATCATTGTTTCACTTTTGGATACTGTTGGGTTTATGGTTTTATGTTGCAGTAATGGTGAATCATTTCACAAAGAAATGTTGTAACAAGCAGCTTTTAAGAGAGTCCATAACCGCTGGTGGTACCCTCCATCAGTATCAAGTCTCATGTTGCTTTAGGACGGGAATGAGCCAGAAGCAAAATAACTCTTCTCCCACTTCTCCTACAGCACTGAGTCAATGACCTGAGAAGACTGCCAATAAGCTGGAGAGGGGGAGAGAGATCACGCTTACAGCCACTGACTCTGAACAGTGACAGAGGCTATCACTGTCAGAGGCTGCACACTGACCCATGCCATAGAGGAGAGGAGAGGAGAGGAGAGGAGAGGAGAGGAGAGGAGAGGAGAGGAGAGGATGAAAGGTCAGGAGAGGGATTGGACAGTGGAGTTAAAATGTTGGAGAAAAGAGCACAGGAGATGAAATTTGAGAAGAGATCACATGAGAGGGTGAAAGGACCGACGATGAAAGAGAGGGAGAGCTTGACGGAGTAGGATGGATCTGAGAGGAGAACAGGTAAGAGGCAGACTGGAGGAGAAGAGAGTAGAAATGAGACAAATGAAAGCAGAAATTTAAGGAGACAGGAGAGGAGAAGAAGAGAGGAACTGAAGATGAGATATTTGCAAGCGTAAATATAAGAGCAGAAGTTGATGTAGAATAAATTAAATAGGAGGAGAATGTAGAATATATGAAAGTAAAGGAAATATGAAATGAGAGTGGTCAGGTATTTGGTGGGATCTAGTTTGGAGAAGAAAGGTACAGTGAAGATCTCCCAATTTGCATTTGCTTGTTTGTTTGTTTTCTTATATTTCGTTCTTTGTCCAGCATTAGCTCCATGTGGACAGGCTTAACGGCAAATTAACAAGTGCTCAAGTATACAAAATATGCCGAGCTCAGTATCCAGCTGCAACGTCCTCTAAGTGGAGAAAAACAACATTGTAGATGTAATGAGGTGGAACATGGAGGGGTCACAAATAAATGCTTCACTTCAGCAGGGCTGTTGTACAGTGCAGCTGACAACAGCAGATTGGAAAGTCAGCACTTCAGGGCCACATGTTTTCCTTTATGAAGAGACAAAAGGTTTGCGAAGACGTTTATCTAACAGAAGACAAATTGCCACCAGATGCGTTCTGAACATATGGAACTCTGTTAGGAGAAATCCTATGCTTTTTATGACACAACGACATCGAAGCCCTCGCAACCAAAACAGATGTTTGTGAGAAGCACGATGAGCATGGCCTGCATTGGATGTTACAGTAGATCAGCACTACTGATCAACACAAATTTGCATCACAAAGTTGATACTTCACTGCATCGTCGTCTATTTCACATTTAGCAACATTTAGTTACAGCCTCAGCAACACACTGCAACCGTGTGGAGTTTTCTTTAGTCTGAATCAGAGCAGTAGACTCAAGACTCTGACTCGAATCACAAAAATTAGGACTCATAGTATGTTTCAAGTCAGGTCTCATATTAGTCAAGAGTCAGAGCAGTCAAAGTTAAATCTGTCAGTGTGTTTCAAGTCAAGTGTCAAGTTTGTCAGTCTTGAAACTACTAGACCTGAAACAGCAAGTTCCTGAGACTTGACTTAAAGCAACATTATGCAACTATTTAAATAAATAAAATCTTCTAAATCGTTTTGATGGCAAGAGGGAAAATGGCACCTCTTTCATTGCTACTCGGTGCCTGAAAAACCCCTGTTCTTGCACTATGTAACGTGTGGTTGAGCGGGTACGATCTCCCGCCAGAAGGGCGTAGCGCTTCAGGGCACTATGTCACACGTGGGTCTAGCTCGCAATTCTCTGCACGGACATTGGGGCAGAGGCGAATAGACCAAAGTGGACATTGATGGAGGAAGCTAAGAAGAGTAAAAGAGTGAGTGGCCGAGCAAGAGGCCAGACAAGAATCTTACTGGCTTTTTAATTCGTTGGCTGCAGGACAGACGGCGAGCCGGCCTTCTTGCTCTTGGACACTAGTCCACTTACTACTTACTAAAGTAATATTTGCTGGCTTGCTATCTCTGTTGTTGCACTTTCTTGATAAGCACACCAAGTTGCAAAAAATACCAATTCTTGCATAGTTTTTGCTTTAAATGGCACTCTGATTTCAGGCTTGACTTAAACTTAAACTTCCCTTGGTGGACAGCAAAATATTTTGACAGGCTCATGGCTTGACCTAAATTTGCCTTGACAGGTTTAAGACTAGGATTTGACTTGCCATAAAGGACTTGAACTCAACTTGACATGTACATTGACAGATTTGTCCCAAAAGCCCTATAAACAGCAAATTACAAATACAATAGGTGGAAGTCAAAAACACTATGTGAACTGAAAAGGAGAGTCAACATTCAAGTGTTTTTATTAAATTATTCGTGACTTCCAGGCTTCCAAGGTAATAGCACTAGTAAAAATAAACCGTCAGATAGCAGCAGTTTGTTCTTTTTTCTCTCTCGCTCTGCCTTAAAGGTCATAATGAGGGTTAGCAGCTCCTAAAGGTAGGGCAAGGCAGACTTTACTGCAGGTGAAATGACACTGTAATGAATTCTCTGATCAAAATAATGCAGATAAAAATGTTCATCAACTGTGTTAAAACAAGATGTGGTCGACCTTTACGTCCAATAATTTTCTGGTATCAGCCCAGTGCATCAGCAAACAGATACAGTATATGGACAAATGTTTTGGGCCAATCCTCTTAATCACTGAAGTCGCCAAAGCCCTGCTGACTCAATAACTGCAGAGTTCCAAACCAGCTCTGGAATTAATCTCAGCACCAAAAATGTGCGCCAGGAGCTTCATGGCATGGGTTTCCATGGCCGAGCAGCTGCATGCAAGCCTTACATCACCAAGCACAATGCCAAGCGTCGGATGGAGTGGTGTGAACGCCGCCACTGGACTCTGGAGCAGTGGAAACGCGTTCTGTGGAGTGAGAAATCACGCTTCTCTATGTGGCAGTCTGATGGATGAGTCTAGGTTTGGTGAATGCCAGGAGAACGTTACCTGCCTGACTGCCTTTTGCCAACTGTAAAGTTCGGTGGAAGAGGGATGATGCTATGGGGTTGTTTTTCTGGGGTTGGCCTTGGCCCCTTAGTTTCAGTGAAGGGAAATCTTAAAGTTTCATCTTACCAAGTCATTTTGGAAAATTCTATGCTTCCAACATTGTGGAAACAGTTTGGGGAAACTGCCCTTTTCTGTTCCAGCATGACTGAGCCCCAGTGCACAACTCAAGGTCCATAAAGGCCTGGTTGGATGAGTGTGGTGTGGAAGATCTTGACTGGCCCGCACAGAGCCCTGACCTCAACCCCATTGGAACACCTTTGGGATGAACTAGAACAGAGGTTGCGAGCCAGGCCCTCTCGTTCAACATCAGTGTCTGACCTCTTCTGGATGAATGGGCAGATATTCCCACAGTCACGCTCCAAAATCTTGCAGAAAGCCTTCCCAACAGGGTGGAAGCTGTTATAGCTGCAAAGGGGGACCAAATTCATATTAATGACTATGAATATGGAATGGGATGTCATTAAAGCTCCTGTAGGTGTTATGTGTAGGGGGCCCAATACCTTTGTCCATATAGTGTATTAATGAAAGTACTGCACAACATGAAGAACAACAGCAGCGGAGAAGCCGACCCCACATCTGGAGAAGTGTGCCGTTCAGTGGGGAGAGTAGTAATAACCCTGGTTAGTTCCAGTGTTGATGGCTGCTTATGCAGCTTCCAGGGGAGAGTTGAATTGAGATGGAAATCAGGGCTCAGCTAAGGATGATTATCTAGTCACTCTAGATCAAAGATTTCCCTCAGTCTCATCACAGAGGATAAAGAAAAGATAATTTCACTCTGCACTATGAAACTACCTGTGTTTGTCAGAGTAGCAGGACTGTCTGCACTTAAACAAACCGGCATCAAACAAAGGCTGCATGCATCTGCATATTTACAGATTGATGTGCATGTGGTTATCATTTTATATGTGGCAATACAAACTCTGAGATGATTAATAAAACAAAATGCTTCTGAAATGGTTAATAGACATTCATGGACTATGACTATTTGATGAATTAATTAATGAAATACAGCATAATGTGTTTAGAAAAACTCAAACTTTTCAGGGTCATGACACTGCTGGAATAGCTGTGGAGAAAGCAGAGTGAACCATCTGTGATTTCTCACGCAAGGTGTCTATGTGCAGTATGTGCGTGGGGGGGGAAATGCCATGAACATGCCTACGTACGTGTGACTAATTTCTGTGGCATTTCTTCAACTCACAGCATGGCAAAGTGAAAGAGCTGACATTGATGAAGTGAAGTTGGTTTTTGACAATGCTCAAATAAAAGTGTACACTAATAGTGAAGTCTTTGAAAATAGGATTCCTCTGCTCTTAAGGGTAATACCTGTAGCTATTTGCCCTCAGCAGTTCTTCACATTTTTTTTTCTCTTGCAACATCAAACTAGACTCCGCTACAACAATATGAATTCAACATAACTACAGTATGAGGCTAGGCTGAAGAATTGACCTTCCAAAAACAGTCCGCCTTGTTCTCTTTTCTGTCATGCTTTCCTATCACTAGCAGCCCAGAGATTTTAATTTGTGTCATTTGCCACAGCTAAGAAACGCTGGGTCTACTGTAACTCATGACCGGTGTGATAAGAAAGATAAAGCAGACAGTATTCGTTGGTGTCATCTGATCCTACTGTCGTTCACAATTTCTCAGTACAAACAGTGAACACGGGCCAAATGAAAATGCTGGTAAATGTATTTTTGACTTTCAAATCAAACCCTGTCGTGGAGACAAGTTTATATTAAAGTCATTAATATGATAGTAAGACAAAATAGTAAACTGAACATATATGGGGCAAATATTACTTGCAGATATGTGTACAGATGGGCCAGATGTCCATCCCACAATACTCAGATTTAGGAATGCATATAGCAATTTAAAAAACATTTAACCACACCCAACAGTGATGTAATAGTGTCCTGGACTACATCTGTACATCACCGCAGCAAGGTGAGAAGTTATACTACCGGAGGTCAGCAAAAGCAAGAATTTCAGCGGGTAAGTTACTCTTTGATGTTTCCCTTGCCCTGAGCCAGGGCTCACAGGTTCACACGGGATACAAATGTGCAAATACTTTAAATTTAGATCCATCTAAATAGGTCAAACATTACATTTAATTCCATTTACTGTTATTAAATGGCCGCATATTCCTTTATGTTCTGAATATGTTTTTGACTCTAGGGCACATAAGGGCACATAATAGAAAACCTTGTATAATTTCAAAAAAATCAGTTGTTAATTCAATAATAGAAAATACAGGTATTTATAAGCATGTTGACAGAGCGATCACAGTGTTCTTGAAGCAAAGCTCCACTTGTGAAAATTAACCTATGACATCCAATGGTTTAAGCAGACAAATGTGTCACAGAAGGTGTTCTGTTCTGTATGTATGCATATACAGCAATGAGGTTCACATAGTTTAATCCATTGGCTGCTCAGCATATTTGCCATTAGAGGCTTCCAGAGGAGCAGACTGAGGTGTGAAGGTGTTTCCTCTGCTTCTTCCACACACTTGCTAACGTGAAGATAAAAATAGCAACAGCAAAAGAGAATCCTGCTAATTGAAGACCTTGACTCACAGTACTGCACCTCAGATCCTAACATACTGCTACTACTCAAGGGTTCCACCAACATGGGCGGTTTTAAAGCCAAACACCGTTACTGACATTTTACCATTAATCAGAAGTCATATTAAAGCACTTTCAAATCCATCAAATCAGAGGAGAAAACTGACACAGACAATAGCACTTTTGACTTTCAATAAAAGACCACAGTAACAAAAGGAAATTATTTCTACACAGAATGGCCCTTTATCCAAAATCCTTCAGTATTTATGACCAGCATATATCTTTGGCCAGAGATACTGAAAGTCATCTGAAGGCTCCACCTTTGCCTGAGAGCAAGTTTATTTTTAGAACAAGTTAAATGTTTAAAGAGAGTAACTCCTGCTCCAGGAAATATTCCACTGAGATTCCAAGCTCATATAGAGGTGAGACCTTCCCAAGTCAGCAACATGAGCACACAATTACAGACAGGACACAACACTATATTGCACAAACATTTAAGATATAGTTAAAGGTCACCTAGTCCATTTCTCACTTTCAAGTCAGAGTGTTGCTCTGCGCTTTTGATTTTAAGTCAAAGTCTAAGTCTGTAAGTCATTCCAGGCAATAGGATACCTGAATGGTTTTTCAGCCAGTTTCGTTCTCATTTCGACCAGAGAGAAAAGAAGAGTCTTTTCACCTTAAACCATACTGATGCCCACATACTGGAGCCAAAGAAACCCCAAAGTAAGGTGGAGACAACCTCAGGATGGCATTATAAATAAATGTCAGACAGTGAATTGAGCTCTGCATATAAAGAGATGACCATCCATCCACAGCATACAAATCACAGTAAAGTGTTGTAAATCTGCTACCAGTGTCATATTTTTCCATGCAGTGCCCTGGGATTTGTCTGAAGATTTCAGACAATGAGGAGAGGTTGACTTAGTACAATTACCACATGTTAAAATGTGCTAAGTGGTATAATTATGCTGTTTTCTACTCATAATCCACTCACTCACTGGGTCTCTACATTTTGGTCAGTACCAGGAGTTTAGCAATGAGTCATCATTCCTTTCTGGGGGTGGTTCAATTCCCGGCAGACCAGTACAAGACCAGTTTATTATTTTATTTTACTTTTGTAGGTTTTGTGATAAGATAATCATTTTGGATTTTTTACAGTGCACTTATTACATGTTTTTTAAACACATATGCATTCAAAGAAGCATAGGGGAATCTACACAGTTGTGATTTGGGATGAGAGGAAGGTTGGCTAGCTGTACACTGATGCTGCACGATACAAGGCATAAAGTCTGATCTAGAGTGTTCAGTCTACACATGAATTGTATTTTAATGCTTATGAATACCTTTGTCAACCAGCCAGCGTTAAGCTCAGTTTATGCTTGACTGCTCGCTTGACAGTTGTCTCCAGACAAAAAGGCACCATGTAGCACCTCGCACAGCTTTTATACCTTTGCAATGGGAATGATTAAGTGATCACTCGGGTTCTTTCACATTTCCAGCTCTCACAAGAAGTCTGTCATTTCATTCATGAATGAGCAGGGAAATAAATAGAGGTAAAATATATAATTTTATCTGTTCGAAATGAATGTTTTCTCAGTTCCTGGCAAATCTCACATTTCACCCTGGCAACAAACTATCCAATCACACTGCATGACAGTCGTTGACCATGATAGTTCCAAATTCTACAACTGTACATCAGCAATAACTATGCCTGGATGTTATTATTGGGGGGTTTCTTGGCTTTCTTGGTGCTCACATAATCTATACTTCATACTATGTGGCCCCATCTTTCATGATTTGTTGCACAAGGTCCCCCTCTCTCATTTTCTGTCACTCTATTGTGAACTGTAAAAGTAAATCCATGGTTCTTATTAACAGACCAGCGAGCAAATTTCCTCAAATAAACGACAAAATACATTGATTCTTACTGCATTAAAAGAACCATCACAAACTGTTACAAAAATTATTCATATGACAAAAATAATTCAATTGCAATTTGAAAGGCTGTTGCTAATAGATAATAAGTCGATGTGAGTTCATCGCTGATACTACTGTTTACCATAGGTCTACTGAGCATTTTTGTGTCTGTCAGCTAAACCATTTCCAGCAGCAGCAGCAGGCAGCTGGTTTCAGAGGAAACGCTCTGATAAACTGCCGAGCTCCAAACATCAGAGAGGCACACTGAGCATCTAGCTGGTGAACATTGTGGAGCATTTAGCAGTTTAAGAGTCACACATTTTTCTTAGGGGTTGGTTGAGGCCAAAAACAGAGCTAAAAAAGTGCGAATATTAGACTTAGCATTCATTTGAGTCGTGTTTGTGGCCACCATCTTGAATGTAATGATGTCTGTTATCTAACAAGTTCACCGCAACAGCTGTTACCTATTTATACATCCAGCACATGTTTTAGCTGGTTCCACTGCTACATGTGGCCAAAGTAATCAATCAATGTTGCGTGGGAGGGGGGTAATGTTGGGGAAATATTGTGATTTGGGTTTGGTTGTTCAAAAAAATACCTTATTAAGTTAAGGGAAACTTCATACCGGTAAGAGGCGCCGGGGTAGACCCAGAACACGCTGGGGGGATTATATATCCCAACTGGCCTGGGAACGCCTTGGGGTCCCCCGGGATGAGCTGGAAAGTGTTGCTGGGGAGAGGGAC